>JBBBDQ010001430.1:3487500-3540000 GCA_037127315.1 Ascarosepion bandense
GTGCTGTCATCGCCTACTTGTTAGGTTCACGAGTCAGATCTTTGTGCTTAAGAAATACTTTTATTCTAAATTTTATGCCATAAACAAGTAATATTTGTTTCAGATGAAAATAATTTCACTTTAAATTTGATAATTTTCCAAAAATAACGAGTAAGAGACGAACATATTGTTTTTGCAAGAATTTTAAAAACCGTGTGTCGATCGCTCAAAAAATAGCCGTAAAATTAAATTTTTCAAAAAACATTGAATTTTTTTTTTTAATTCTAAATTTTAGATTCCGATGAATATAATTTCTCTTTGAAATACACCCGAGTATTTAGCTAACTGGAAATAGTAAATTTAATCATTTAGCTTTCAATTAAGCTAAAATTAAAGTTTAAAGCAAAAATTTTTATTTTTAAAAGTTCAATTTATTTTTATATATTACAATTAATGTTCGATTTCTTGAGAGCTAGTTCTTCAATTAGAAATATTGCTTGATTTGCTGTATTCAAACAGACACAATTATATATATATATATATATATATATATATATATATATATATATATATATATATATAAATGGATATAAACGCAAGTACACTCACATATATAAATATTTTTTCTGATGTTAATAAAACAGTGCTTGATAAAATGTAACAGTGTTATAAATTATATATGGATAAATATACATATTATCCTCAATCACCAGGTGCACATTATGAACTATATCTATCTATCTATCTATCTATCTATCTATCTATATATATATATATATATATATATATATATATATAAAATAAAATTCAACCTTGATAACGGCTAAGAGTATAACAGAAATTGCGACAATTTGGACAATTCTTATTTATGTTCTGAAAATTAAATTTGCATAAAACAGAGATTGCTGCATATATATATATATATATATATATATATATATATATATATATATATATATATTAATAATTATTTCTTTAGAACTTGTGAAAACTATGAACTACAAAAATGTTACCTTTTGTTTCTACATTGAAAGAATAATGTCTCATCAGGTAGTTAATAATAATTGTTATCTACCTGATGATACATCATGTTTCAATGTCGAAACGTAATGTACAATTTTGTAGTAGTTTGTAGTTTGTACATATTCTAAAGTAATGATTAATAATTAATTATACATATTCATTGCACTATTTTTATATTGAGCAGTTTTAAATTAATGTTTTGAACGTTGCAATTATTTTCTTCGTTCCCTATTCCTTTATATATATATATATATAAATATATATATATATTGTTGTTTGTATGTATGTATGTCTTATGGAATTAGTATTTGCAAGTAAATTATAAGAAATACAAATTTATTTTCTCCTCAATGTCAAAATAAAAATTAATACAGCCATTAAGCTGAAATGGTAACATGTTATATTTATATATATATATTTCTATATGAGCATGTCTATTTAAAATTCCATAATCTATATACATATTTGTGTGTGTGTGTGTGTGTGTGTGTGTGTGTGTGTGTGTGTGTGTGTGTGTGTGTGTGTGTGTGTGAAATACGATATACACTATGAGTTACTAACATATATTGGTGGTTAAAGACGTGTAAACATATATATCCCCATTATCTCGCTATATAGACATCACGTTGTGAAAATGTTCAGCTAATCTTTTATGGTGTTATATAATGTTATGCTAAAAAATGAATCGAAAATGGTGAAACTGCTATCCATTAAGAAATATGTCTCGGAGATAACTTACACTCTGAATAAAGGATAGATATACATGTATACATAGATACATCCAAAGTATACACAAATTAATACGTAGGCATGTATTGTATGTAGGCATACAATATTTAGGCATCTATGCGAGTATGTTTACAAATTATCCATATGCAGGCGCATATATATATATATATATATATATATATATATATATATATATATATATATATGTGTGTGTGTGTGTGTGTGTGATAAAAATATAGTTTTAGGATAAACTATATATATATTCTCAATATGAAGATTAGAGAGTATGTAGATATAAAAATAGACATTGAAGCATGTACACTTATATATATATATATACGTGTGTGTGTGTGCATACATACATGCATACATACATGCATGCATATATATATATATATATAAAAGTATGGATACATATATATGTATACCCATACGTAAGAATGTCCGCATATATATATATATATATATATATATATATATATATATATATATAGTGTATCGAGGCAGCAGATAATTTTCTAAACATATAATGTTAAATATAAGAGACAATGAATGTCTATTATGTTTAATCATGAGCCGTTCTAAAAATCGTATTTTGGCTTTAATTTATAGGGTTATTAGAGACTATGAGATCAATTGTTTTGATTTTTTATCATATATGATGAGCTTAATTTGATTATTATTATTATTTATTGGTTTAACATTTCTACGTCTTATATTTTTGAGAGTTTTTCATCTTGTTTGTAATTATTATGTATTTGGTTGCAATAGTATAAGCTAATAGTGTTGTGTTTATTTTGATGTGCACCATTATTATTAATATTATCAATATTTTTAGAGCTATTGTTAAGTTTGTTTAGATACATTTTAATTTGTTGATCAAAAACGGAGTTAGGAAATCCATTATTGACTAGTGTTTGCTTAATGTTGTGTAATTCTTTATAAAATATGGATTTGGAAGAAGATATCATTTGTGTGCGTTGAATTAAATTTTTTATGACAGCTAACTTATGTCGTTGGGGGCATTCACTGTGATAATTAAGAAGACACGAGTTTATGGTAGTTGGTTTCCTATATAGAGAAGTCGTAAATTGATGTGTGCTTGAATCAATGAATACATCAAGAAATGGGATTTTGTTATTAATATTAAGTTCTAATGTAAACTTGAGGACGGAGTGACTTTCAAATTTGTTTTTAAGTTATCCAAATTTTGGAGAATTTTTGTCTTTATTTTCACCTGAAATTAAAGGTAAGATACGATGTTTAGAACGGCTCATGATTAAACATAATAGTCATTCATTGTCTCTTGTGTTTAATAGTATATGTTTAGAATATATATATATATATATATATATATACAGAGAGAGAGAGAGAGAGAGAGAGAGAGAGAGCTGAGTTGTGATAATGATTAGTGCCAAGATAGCTGTTTTTCAGTGGTTTATTGATAAAAGAATATTCTAGCAAGTATTTTTTGTCGTTATCGAGATAGAGATAGAATGTTAATAGGATTTATGTGGATAATTTTGTCCTCACTCTTCAGGGGTTTTTACTTCATATGAAGAAAAAGCCCTGAGAAATGAAGACATCATAAGGGTGCCTTCATGAAACTTCGAAGTCAGCATAACTCTGCTTAGTTAAGAGACAAACTTCTACACATTAATCATATAATTATATATATATATATATATATATATATATATATATATATATATATATATATGTATGTATAATACTCACACGTAATATACGCAAATAACATAGAGATTATATATTTGTACTGTTTATGTAGATTATGACTGAAATTCGATGTACATAAACAGTACACATATTCAGTCACACGTAAAATAAAATAAAATTCATCCTCGATAATGGATAAAAATATAACTGAAAGCGCTCGAAAAAAAACATTTAGACAATTTTTATGTAATTTATGTTCAGAAAAAATCATAAGATTACATGAAAAATTACACAAAAATCTTAGCCACAATACGTTGTCTGTCATTTTTAATGAAACCTGCATAAAATAGAGATTGATGCCCAAATACACGACACAAGATATGCAGATGACACAGTGTTGATAATAGACACAGAAAGGAAACTGCAGGAACACGTATGGCAGGTAAAGAAGGAAAACAAGTAGAAAGGACTAAATCTCAATTGCAAGAAAACAGAATGCATGGTTGTTATCAAAAGGAACAGCTTAAAATGAAAATAACAATCAAGAGATATCAAAATCAAACAAGTATAACAATTTAAATATTTGGCGGAATGTGTGAAATTGAAATCCGAAGGCGCGTCGTATTAACCAAACATGTTTTCCAAAATCACGAACAAATATTAAGAATCATAAATAATTTCGTTAGAAACAAAGGAAATAGTACTAAACTGTTACATAATATCAGTAGTCCTATATGGCAGTGAATGCTGAGCAATCTCCTTAAAGATGAAGGTGAAACTTGAAGCAACAGAAAAGTGGTTCTACAGAAGAATGCTGAGCATACCATGAACAGAATATGTGAGCAACGAGGAGGTTTAAGAGAAAATGGAAACAAAATGAAAACTTATATTTAGCATCAGGAAAAGACTGTTGAAATTTCTATGTCACACAATGAGGAAAGAGGACTTGGAGAATCTGATACTCACAGGACAAATTGAAGGCAAGAGAGACAATGGAAAACAGTATAACATACTTAATGAGCTTGAGTAAATGGACAGTGGAAAGGGTTTAGGAAAAAGTAACAAAAGGACAAAATTTATTAAAAGATTCAAAAGGCGGAAATTGTGAAGAGTCATGATCGCCTATATCCTGAAGGAACAGGGCACATAAAAGATATATAAATATATTCTGATATATATCTGGATATATATATATATATATATATATATATATATATTTACGCATGTACGTATGCAAATATACAGTAATTTTTCCGACAGACCCGTGAATAATACTGTATTTCCCGCCATAGTACACTCAAGAAGCGGACATAAATTATAAGTCCGGTTGGTGCGTGTAATATGGCGGGAAATACAGTATAGTTTAAGTAATATTTAAGAAAAACTAAATACAACTGACAATATTTATACTAAATTTCTTTTATTATTATGTCATTTTTCATCATATTTCGATTTCTGCTTTGGTCTCACTACCAACCAAGTCTGCGGGGAGACCTAAGGCAGGTCGTGGCGTGTTGTTATGACTCCATTTCATGTTTTTTCTATCTTCCCTATCATCCCTAGCATTACATAGATAAAGTTTTCCTTAGTGTGTGGGCTGTACTTAATAAGACAATTTTTTGTATATCTCTTAAGCTGGGGTTTCCAGGGATTCTTTCAATGTGTTGTTTTGTTCCATTTTTTATCATTCCAAGTGCACCTACTATCACTGGCATGATTTTTCTTCTTCTTCTTCTTCTTCTTCTTCTTATTATTATTATTATTATTATTATTATTATTATTATTGTCATTTTTCATCATATTTCGATTTCTGCTATGGTCGCACGTAGAAATGGCCATTCAGCGAATTTGAACATCGGAATTTGTTTTATTTTATAATTGGCTCTGTAATTTGAATATAAATTGCACTGAGCCCTCTACCTTGGTCAGTTTTAATATTAATGTAATTAATATTAATTAGCTTCGGCTTTACCTACCTGCTTTTCCTTTTGGATTAAAGTCAGAGAAATCCAAACGTAAAACAACGAATTTGTTCGGCTGAAGAGAGTCAATTTTAGACTCGAAACACGTGTAGCACAAACCATGACAAATTAATACTCCATAACTTGTATGAATACCAAACAATAAATATATATTTTAAAGAAAACGTTCACGGCCTCTCACACTTTTTATTTTATATATATATATATATATATATTGTAACTAAGTTGTAGACCTCGTAGGTTTTTTAACCTGTTGTTCATGAATTTACTTTTATAAAGAGTGCTCGATACATACGTAGAGCGTTTTATATATATATATATATATATATATATATATAGACAAATAGACAAATTGCTCAATAATAAAATCATAATGCATTATATTTTATATAATAAAGTCGTTTGACCGGCCACGACTAACAGTTCCTTACGCACTATTGAGCGTTGTGTAGTGATTTACTTAATCATCCTATTGAGACATGATTTACCCCAAGCAAGACAATAAAGCCACTACGACACAAGAGTTTACTGAATGTGAAAGAATTAGAAAACAGAAATATTAATAAGGGGCAAGAACAAAAGAAGAGTAATCAGGAGGACAGTAGATTATGACTGAAATTGTATTTAAACTTTTGAAGATAAAAGTTGGCTGAAAAACATACAGTCGAAAGACAAGCGATAAGTGTGAGAAAAGAAACTGTTAGCGTAGAACATACTGTTACATCTAACCAGCTCAATTGTAAATTGATGAGACCTTGTTGCCAATCCAGTACTAAGCTGAATTTCATAAAGTCTAGATACTATAAAAAACAACTCATCCGAACAATTACCATGAAAGTATTGATAGAAAAGGCAGAGGAAAGCAAAATAACGGTGGTGGGAAAGTGACCACAACCGAGACGCCAGGTCAGGACCAATAATATTGCTGATTTCGCTTTGGATTTTATTAAGAATCTCTAAATATATGGCAATAATATTGGACCATCTGCGACAGAAAAAGATATATTGGTAGTCGTAGTCGGTCAGACAGTTGATCTTTTTATATAATATATATAGGTATCAAACGACTACATCTAAAAAAATCCAACCATGAAAAAAAAGACAAAACTTTTCACAACAAACCTTTTGAAAATGGCTAAAGAAGTAACCGAAAGTGCTTGGAACAGTAGACACTACTGATAATATTTACACTACGTTACCACCACCAAACGGAAAAATTTAAGAATACTAGAAAATTGCAATAAAAAATTAATTAAATTTTTCTTTATTATCATATTAAATAAAACATTCTTGAAAGAAAGGTTGCTGTACAAATATACAAATTCGAACGCGTTTTCTTGAAAAGACCCAGTGTTTAAAAACAATTATGTATTTCATACTATTTTTTAGTATTTATTGCCAAATGAATAATTGTTAATGAAAATAGAATGGTTCTTTTGTTAATATTGCACAATAACATGTTTATCTAATGAATTTAAATATTTACTAATTACCTTTATCAAGGAAAGAATGAAGAAAATTTAGCGTGATTCGGACGAGCTCATCTTTGCTTCCTTGCCTTGTAAACTTTTGCAAAGTAATAATAACAAAAGAACCATTCTGTTTTCATTTGACAATAAATACTAAAAATAGTATGAAATACATCATTTCTTTAAAAAAAACTGGGGTTGCCTAATAATTATGGCTGTTAGTATACATTACGATGAAACGACTGCAATATAAATACATTAATATCAATCAAAGAAGTCCTTACCTTTGTCGAGTTTATTTTTACCAAAATCCTCCGATAAAATTCTGTTGATTCCAAATTTTAAGGAATTACCTGACAATGTATTCGCAGATGTCGACATTGCAGAACTTATGCTGCCATTTCGATGAGACATTCCCTCTAGGGAGAGGTCGGTCGGCATATTGCTTGAGTTCGGATTAGCTCCATGGCCGATCACACGTGAAAAGGCCCCAACTGAACAAAGTGCTTGCAAAGGTCCTATTCCCCCAGCAGAGGGTGAGCTGTTTTTACCGGGATTACCTGGAGAGTAACACCGCCCGGCACTGGTCACACTGCCAGCGTTGACCAGTGTATTGTCCCCTAGTGACCCAGCCTCTCCTCCGTTTCCTCTGATTGATGAGGAAGATGAGGATGAAGAGGAAGACGAAGACGATGACGACGACGACGATGATGATGAGGATGATGATGATGATAACGATGATGATTGTCCAAGACCATGATGGGATCTGCTGGTGCTAACACCAAGTGTTGGGTAACTGCTGTGTCCAGACGGGGGTGACCCATCATTTACTCTGTGTTGATTGTCTTCGTTGTTATTGTTGCTTTGATAATGTGATTGTTGTAGTTGTTGTTGTTGCTGCTGATGATGCAATATTTCTGTTATGCGAAACGAAGCCGGTTTCTTTATGCCGTAGTTGGAAACTGACGCGAAGTCCGAGGCGGAGATACAATGATGTGGGGACAGAGTTGCCCAGTAGTTTATGGAGGCAGCCGAAGCCGGTAGACAACCAACACAACTGCCCAAAAACATTTTTTTCAGCAATTGTTTCTAAATGTATAGCTAAATTGCACGTATTTACATGTATTTAAACACTATGTTTGATAGATATATCTATGTATGTAGGCATGCATGTATATATATATATATATATATATATATATATATATATATATATATGAATGTAAAGTGATATAATCTACGTTCTGTAAAGAATTAAATTTTTGGAAGTTCCTCGTTAATCTAAAATAAAAATGAGCCTCCATCCATACATTTAACCATCTTTACCGTATTCTCTAATCAGTCACTATCTATCTATCTATCTATCTATCTATCTATTGCAGTCTGTTCGTATCTATCTATCTATCTATCTATCTATCTATCTATCTATCTATCTATCTATTGCAGTCTGTTCGTATCTATCTATCTATCTATCTATCTATCTATCTATCTATCTATCTATCTATCTATCTCAATCATTTTATTTAATTTACTTATCTATTTATATCTATCTATCTATATATGTGTGTGTGTCACTCTATTCGTATGTATCTATTTCAAATATTTATTCCTATCTATGTATCTATCTATCTATCTATCTATCTATCTATCTATCTATCTATCTATCTATCTATCTATCTATCTCAGTCATTTTATTTGTATCGATCTGGGTACGTATATGGTAATTTTCTAAGCGCTGCTTAGATGTGTCACAAGACCGAAAGTATGGGGCACCCAGTGAGGATCAAACTCACTACTCAATTGTAATGATTCTAGCAAGACAAGCTTGCTAACCATTACACCACCTCGAGGTGCCCAATCTGTGTATATATACGTGTGTAACTATCTATATCTGTCTATTTGTATGTGTGCATTTACAAATGAACTGTGTGTGTGTGTGTGTGTGTGTGTGTGTGTGTGTGTGTGTGTGTGTGTGTGTGTTTATGTCGATGTCATGTGTTTCATTGTATCGGAATGTATTTAGATACCTCTTGATCGTTCTCCGTTACGAACATTAACTAATTTTTTTGTATGATCTATAATAATTTCTATAATAATTATCTATTATAACACGTCAAACTCGCTTAAATATTTTTTATTTCGTGTCCACAACCATTTCGTGTCCACAACCATTTCGTGTCCACAGTCAATTTGTACACAATTTCTTAAAATATTTGTTTAATTAGTAAGTTAGTTAATCCTATATCAAACGAACTTCTTAAATATTATTATCAATATTTATGTTAACTTTATATTAATTTATGTATAAATTATATTTATGGGATTTCCCCTCAGTTTTTATTATAATAAAAAAATTGTAAATAATTTTTTATATATAAAAACTATTTGACATTATCCAATATTTATATTCAAATAAATACAAAATTAAAATATAAATGTATATACATCAAAATTTACTGTTGTAAAATCTAAGGCCGAACTTCACTCGTTTTGAAAATGAAATTGATTAAATTTAGATACTTTTCACTTTATGTACCATTAAAAATCGACTATCAAAAACATGTTTTTGTAAAAAAAAATGTAAACGAATGTTCACATAGCATTTTGTGCTGTTTTAGAAATAGCAAGACGGGACCAACAGACAATTAAAAAAACATTAAATTTAATTAGGCCGAAATTAAAATTATTTTTTTTAAATATCCTCAGTATTAATTACATATGAATTTAAACGGAAATCAATTTATTTTCAGACTTTGTTTTTGACATCATCATTATTACTATTAGTAGTAGTAGTAGTAGTAGTAAGACGTGGTGTTTTTAGTATTAATCTTTTTTTTGTTGTTTTTTTGTTTTGTTTTTTTTTGTTTTTGTTTTTTGTTTCACGCAGCACTAAAAATTCAGTTGATTTTGTTTCTAACTAAATTCTAAAAGACGTTTTTAAATAAATAATAAATTTGTGTTTTCCTTGCTTGATGAGGAGGGGACTTTTACAGCGCTGATGTCTGAAGTATCTCTACTCAGTTGAAAAAGTTGAAAAAATCCAGGCAATATTTTTTAAGCGAAACTTCACAGATCTCGCTTGCTTATTTTTAATTACGTACTTCCTTGTCGTCTGCTATTTCCCCTAAACATATTTCTTCAGCAGATGTTCTATCATCAAGGTTTCCTATCAAAATCGGATAAATTAATTAAAAAAACACGTTCGTCCAATTCTTTCAGAAGGTAATTATTGTTTGTATTTTAAACAAACAAACAAAAAAAAAATGCCTGCGTCTGTGATTCTTCGAAAATAAGTTATTTTCAAATGAAGACTCCTTGAGTAGAAAGCAAAAAAAATGTGCTGGGCATTAATTTTAATCAAAATTCCCTATTTTCATTAGTTCCTTCTGTAGTAATGACTGTCTTTTTATGTAGATTTTTGTTCTTGTTTCGTTTTTGTTTTTGCAAGACACGCGATTATCTTTTTTCTTTTTTTCTCTTTTCTTTTAGTTTTATACAAATGTTTCTTCACGGTAAATAACTCCAGATGTTCTCAAAATAAAATAAAATACTTTTCTTCTTGTGTTCGTAAAGTCCTCGCTTATAAAATAGATTTGTAAAATAAATATCCAATGAATGAAGCAATTGTTACACCGAATTTCCGCTTTTTTTTTCTTTTTTATGCAAAGAAATTTAAATGAAATATTCGCATTTTATTTTTTTCTTTAATCCAAATCAGCTGGTTATATTTAAGTGATCCAAATTTGCGCCATAGGTCCATACGCACGAACACACACATGCATAGAGAGGTGAACACGCATTTTTTGATGTTTCTAACAATTGTAAAAAAAAAAAAAAGGTTTAAATTTACATATTGCTTTAGTTATAAAAGCATACAGTTACAATTATGAATATTTACATGATTTTCTATTATACATAATGATTAAATATCGTTTCCGTTATTTTATAGTATAATGTTATTAATTTATTGCCTATGAAATTAAAAACATATTATTGCAGTTATTATTTCTGTCAGTTAAAGCTGAGTTAATAACGTATGTCTGAAAGATATGTGTATCTGTGCATAATTTGTGTTATGGGCCCCTCAACACACTGCACACAGCATACGTTAACCACTTTAACTTTATAATCATCTCAGACTTGGTAGAAACTTCTTGGAGCTTCCAATCCAACTTGTTCGTCTGACAGTATCAAAAACACATTTAGACAAACAGACAGACGTCAAGTAGCTTGAATTTAGAATTTCTCCTCCTCTCACAAAAAGGTTTTCTTTTCTCTCTCTCTCTCTCTCTCTCTCTCTCTCTCTCTCTCTTTTGTCTCGCTTTTCTTTGTTGATATTTTTTTTTAATTCCTTAATTCCATTTTCTCTTTCGATTAACTGTCACTCCCACCACGTAAATGTTTAAAACGTACGCTCCTCCTCCTCCTTCACTTTCAGTATAATTATCAGTTCCCTTCTAAAAAATATTCTCTTGATTATTTCTTTCTTGACTTGCCTCTCTCTGACCGCACTCCGTCTATTTGATTTACTTTCTCTCTGATTTCAGTTCACACGTGGCGACGTCTTCCCCATCTTCTTTCTCTCCCTCTCCCCATCTCTCTCTTCCCCCGTCTCTATCACTCTTTTTCTCTCCCCTTCTCTCTCTCTCTTTCTCTCCCAATCCATCTATTTCAGTCACTTTCCTTTCTTTTCAGCTATCCTGCCCCCCCCCCCCTGCTATCGGCCACTAATTCTCTCCTCTGGTTTGATTGGTTGGATAGAAATTATTT
Source organism: Ascarosepion bandense (assembly GCA_037127315.1). Taxonomy (NCBI): domain Eukaryota; kingdom Metazoa; phylum Mollusca; class Cephalopoda; order Sepiida; family Sepiidae; genus Ascarosepion; species Ascarosepion bandense. The sequence continues at coordinate 3,499,130 of JBBBDQ010001430.1, forward strand.
CAGGGTAAAGTAAAACCTGATTCGTCCGTACGCGCCACTATTACGACAATAGCCCCTCCCTTTACCGTAAATACATTGATACTCTCTCCCGCTCCCTTTCTCTATCCTTCTCTCTTTTTTCCTCCCTTTTTTCTCCCCCTTTCTCTCTATTTTATCTCTCTCTTTATTTTCTGTCTTTCTCTCTCTCTTTTCCTTGCTCTCTCTTTCGTTTTCTTTTTCTTTCGCACAGAAAGATAGACAGAGAAGGAGGAGAGTGAAAGAAGTTAATAAGACTGATTAAACAACAAAAAAAGAAAAATAATAATTTATAGAAAAAAGGAAAAGATTACGCCAAAAATATCATTTTGCTATTTTTAACGTTTTTAAAAAGACTGTATGCTTTTCAGCCAACTTTTATCTTCAAAAGTTTAAATACAATGTCAATCAATATCTACTGTCTCCCTGATTACTCTTCTCTTGTTCTTGCCACTTATTAATATTTCTGTTTTCTAATTCTTTCATGTTCATTAACCTCTTGTGTCATAGTTGCTTTATTGTCTTGATTGGGGTATATCATGTCTCAATTGGAAGACGAGGTAAATAACTACACAACGTTCAATAGTGCGTAAGAAACTGTTAGTCGTGGCCGGTCAGATAACTTTATTATCTAAACTTATTTATAAATGGAACTTTGTCTCTGTGTGTGTGTGTGTGTGTGTGTGTGTCCGTTACCTATAGACTCCGAAACGGCTGAACCAATTTTCTTGAAAATTTACACAGTTGTACTATAAGTGTCTGCGAGTGTTCTTAGCTAGGTTTTGTGTCGAGGTACCCCCGATAAATATCGAAAATCGATAATCGAAAAAATCGGGTTATAGAAGGAGTGGTCCGATTTTAATCAAATTTGATACATTCATCGACAAAGACATAAGAAACGATATTCAGAAGTTTCAAGGTTGCAGTTCTTACAATAGTGCAGAAAATTTGATATCGATACCAGGAAATCAAAATTTCACTTACATCCATTCATTTTTCTTTCAGTCTACGGTTTCGCTTTAACTGGAAACAGCTATAGCATTTTAGTCTTTCGTGCTAACGTCCAAAGAGTCTGAGCTCCAGGACCATGGATTAGTTTTAAAGCTTTCATTACATCCGAGCAACGCCGGGCTATACTGCTAGTCTTGCTATAAAAATGTATTGCTGCTCATTTTATTACACGAAAATATTTTGCAACACCCTGATGCATGTTGAAATCCTTACAACATCTGGTCTTATATATATATATATATACATATACATATGGTCTTATATATATATATATATATACACATATATATATATATATATATATATATATAAGACCAAATGTTTGTGTGATGTCTGTCCGTATGTCTTTTATACAAATCCAAAATTTTAATCCGATTCTTACCAAACTTCACACAAATATTCTTTAGGCTGAGTCTGAACTCCAGGATCATGGATTAGTTATAAAAGCTTTCGTTCCATCCGAGCAACGCCGGGCTATACTGCTAGTATAAAATATAATGCATTGTTATTTTATTATTGAACAATTTGTCTTGGTGGGTCGTTTTTAATAATAAAAGGACTTTTTTAAAAAGTCTTATTTGTATCTTCCGCCACCCAATTACTTGGTAGATACAACTGGAGATCAAGTGACAATAAACCCCTTAAATCTCCAGTTCGACTTTTCCTTATTAATGTTCAACATCAAACCTACCTTAGTTCAGTACAAGACCAATTAGGTAATTATTTGTTTGCCTTAAGAATCAACTTCTGAAGTCCTGATTTTATACCCCTTTTTTTTTTTAATCGTATCACCCCGAGCAAGGCGGTAACGCCACTGATGTGCAGAGGGCTACGTAATAATGAAAAGATTGGAAAAGATAAAGCCGGAAACCACATCCTAAACATGGAACAAGGGATGAGCCTCTTTACCTGTTCAATAGACGTGGGTGGAGTGTGAACCGGGCGATCTGAGCACCGATCTTTGGCATTAGATCAAAATACGTAAATATTCAAGTTGCAATGCTACCCTATCCTATTTTAATTGTGCTTGTGCCTTCCTACGTAGTTCGCACGTCCGTTACGACCTGTAAATACCTCATAAACCAGTCAGTTAAGTGCCATACGTGATACCCGCTTGGGCGATCATGTCTCAAAAGAAACATGACTGACTGGGTAGAAGATTATCCCGCAGTAGGTTGCCATTGCTTTCTGCGGAAGACTGGTTGCCAGCCAAGACTATAGAACCCAATCTGTCCTGTTATTTAACCCATAACTGGAGGGAAGTGATGGATTAATACCTTTCCCAAGGGTATTTGCGCGTAGGTGAAAGCAAGGAATTCAACTGGAGACCATTTTGTTCGCATGGAAAAAACATCAGAGACACTATTGGTTTCAGTGCTTTAAAAGAACAGAAAGAATGACAGAAGTGTTTAACGTTTTTTACTTATACCTCAGAAATAATGGATTATTCCATTTTGAAACGATAAAAGATATCAATGGTACCTTTTTTTTTCATTTTTTTTCATTTTTTCAGTGAGAAAATGAAAAAAAAGGGGATAAAAGTATTTAACGTCTGTTTCAGTGAAATGGAAACAGTTGTCAATTTTAAATCTTTTTTCATAGACAGCATTCATATTTTGTTAAAATTTTTAAGCTCAAATATTTAACGGTGCGATAGGGGAATTTCCATGGGTAATTTATAATCGCAGAAGTCGCCATCAGTTTATTCAATCATTAACTTGAAAATAAAATTATTAGAAATTTCAAATAGAAAAACCGTGACATTTCACGAGTTAAAATTACTTATTATTATTATGTCATTTTTCATCATATTTCGATTTCTGCTTTGGTCTCACTACCAACCAAGTCTGCGGGGAGACCTAAGGCAGGTCGTGGCGTGTTGTTATGGCTCCATTTCATGTTTTTTCTATCTTCCCTATCATCCCTAGCATTACATAGATAAAGTTTTCCTCAGTGTGTGGGCTGTACTTAATAAGACAATTTTTTGTATATCTCTTAAGCTGGGGTTTCCAGGGATTCTTTCAATGTGTTGTTTTGTTCCATTTTGTATCATTCCAAGTGCACCTACTATCACTGGCATGATTTTTCTTCTTCTTCTTCTTCTTCTTCTTCTTATTATTATTATTATTATTATTAATATTATTATTATTATTATTATTATTATTATTATTATTATTAATCTGCTTGTTTGTTTTACAAGTTGCTTCCAAGTTTCAGCGAGAATGTTCAAGAGACCGCAAGTAAAGAGATCATGATTGATGCATTTGGATGGATAGGTAGCTGGCATACACAGCGTCATTTTTTTTTTTTAATCATATGATTTCCTTTAAACGGTTTTTGTAGTTAAAACTTTCATCAAAATCTGTGTAAAAATTATGTAAAGTTAAAATGCGTAAGCAGATTAAATTAAGAATCTGAAAAACTAAAAAATTATGCCACGGGTGGAAAATTCAATAAAAACATAAAACATTCAAAAGATGTAAGAGATTCATTGCCAAATGTGAAGAATTCTGTGAATATCAGAGAATGGTCATGCATATCATCATCATCATCATCATCATCATCATTACCTTCGTTTTTTGCCATGATCTTATTACCTTTGAAGTGTCCAGGAAGACCGAAGGCAGGTAGTGGTGTGTTACTGTGACTAATTTTCAAGATTTGTTTTTCTAACTCACATGACATAATTAGCGTTACATGGACAAAGTTCTTAGTTGGTGGATGTTTTTATCAAGACAATTTTTTGTATATCTCTTAAGCTGGGGTTTCCAGGGATTTTTTCAATGTGTTGTTTTGTTCCATTTTTTATCATTCCAAGTGCACCCACTATCACTGGTACGATACTTGTTTTCAATTTCCAGGTCTTTATATTTTGACAGTTTTTCGAATTCTTTGTGTGTTATGTTATATATGTTGTAATTTAAAAAAAAAATCCATCGATTCCGTAGAACAATAAATTGTTTACGTTTTGGTTGCGAAGAAACGATATGGGGTTTTGAGAAGACTAAATGAGATGAAGTAAATTATTTTAACTGAACCTTGCTGGCCAGTGGCGCTCTATGACAGAGAGGTGTAAATCATGCCAGAACAAATGGTAGTTTCACCTATAAAAGGAATACGCTGGGTTGAACCCTACCTGAGAGCATTTTACTCTTTTTTTAAAATCTAACAATTGCACTGCCCGGTAGACGTAATTGTATATCTCTTAAGTTGGGATTTCCAGGGATTTTGTGTTGTGTTCCTTTTTATTCTTCCAATACTATTGACTGATAATATTCTTCTTTTCAACGTCCATATTTTTTTATTTCATTTTCCAGGTCTTTATACTTCAATAGCTTTTCAAATATCTTGACTGCTATGTTACAGTCTGCTGGGCAAGCTGTATCATTTAGTAGCCAAGGTTTTCGTTTTCGGATTTTGACAACTATGTTTGGCCTATTTGCTTCAATCTTCTAATCTATAAAGATGGTGTAACCTCATAGAATTGTGATGTCTTCTATTTCTGTAACCGGTCCTGGTTGATGTTCATAACTGTGTTTTTAACAACTTTTCTAAACTGTTTGCACATTGTCCTGTGTAAATATTGCCCCACTCTATCGTGGCGATTTTTATATTCATTTGGCGAAAGTACAGAACATCCTGAGATTAGATGGTTTATGTTTTTCTTTATATTTGTCAAAAAACCTGCATACTTTTCTTTCGTTTTTAGGTTCTTTGCTGCTGCAGTAGGTGTATTATAGTTTATTTGCCTTTCTTCGCACACCTGAAATTCCCTTTTGAATTTTTTGGTTTTCTCTATTAATGATTAAAGTTTCTTATTTCTCTCATTTTCTTTGATACAAATCATCATCGAGTCTTCTGAGATATTTTTAAAGACCGGTTGTTAATTTATAAGACAATTCTAGCTGAACTAATCTCCTACCTCCTTCGGATCTGGGCATTTATAGTCGCTAAACTACAACCTTAGGATGATGCATGTGATAGCAAGTGAGAAACTTTCTCAGTTTGACATCCATTCGCTTAATGTCAGCTGTGGTCCAATTAAGGATGGTGAAACCATATTGCACCACAGGGACAGCCAAAATGTTTATAACTGATATTCTGTTTTGTGAATTCAATTTGGCCTATAGTATTCTTTTCTTGCTTTCTCCTTCATTTTGCTATGCTGCATTCCATCTCCTTCGAATAATACAATAAATTATAAAGGTAGAAAAATAAAACTACTGCAATGTTACTACTTAATACTGCTACCCATAAGACAAACAGCATATATATATATATATATATATATATATATATATATATATATATATATAATAATAATAATAACTAATTAGACTCCGTAAGTTTACACTAATCTAAAATTTTTAATTTTTTTTTTTTGTTGTTGTTGTTGTTGTCGTTTCTAAATAAAGTTTGTTTTTATTGTTTTTAATAAAAGTTTTTACCACCCTAGTTTTGTGTTGGTATGGTTTTTCCCACTCTTTGTGAAAGTCTATTTATTTGCTATCTGTCTTTAGTACTTCAGCCTTTTCCCTGACGATCCGTAGTGGGAAACCGCGTTAGGTTGTGGCTCACTTTAGATTTTTCTTATATATATATATATATATATATATATATATATATATATATATATAATATATATATATATATATATATATATATATATATATATATATATATATATATATATATATTTGTGTATTTAGGCAGCAAATTTTCTTTTAGACATGTCAGATGAAATAAACTGCAAACTTTGTGTCTGTTTATTTTTAATAAAATCGCTTAATACTCACGGATAATCTTTCGCATATTATAATTAAAAGCTGTCAGAAATGACGTTAACAAATGCTTTTATCATTCATTTCTCAATATACCTGAGGACTTTCAATCTCCTTCCGAGATCATTTTCAGAGGTGTGAGTTATGGTAACAAAAAACAACCCGCAAAAATGTGTTGCTAAAATTTTTTTTCTGCTTTAAATATAACGATTGACAAATTGCTTAGCGTTCATGAGAACGTGAAAATGATCCAAACTGGATTTTTTTATATATATATATGTTGTAATTGGTAAAAAACAAAAAAAAACAAAAAAAAAATCCTTCGATTCCGTAGAAAAATAACTTGCTTTCGTTTTGGATGCGAAGAAATGACATAGGGTTGTGAGAAGACTAAATGATAAAATGTAAATTATTTTAACCTTGCTGGCCAGTGTCGCTTTTTTTTTTTTTTTAAAGTCTAACAATTGCATTGGCCGGTAGACATAATTCTCAAAAAAATACTTTCTTCTCTTTCTGTTTGTCTTTCTTTCTTTCTTTCTTTCTTTCTTTCTTTCTTTCTCTCTCTCTCTCTCTCTCTCTCTCTCTCTCTCTCTCTCTCTCTCATATATATATATATATATATATATATATATATATATATCATAGTACACTTGGTATGTAATCCGGGTAAATTCCAAAAGAGACGAACTCGAGAGAACTCAATGTTAAATTCATTTATTTAATTTAACAGAGTAATATTTTATAAAGGATTCTCGATTATTACCGTGGATAATACATATTTCACGGCTTTGATATTCTTAACGTGGCTCGTCAGATCCAAATGGTACATTGAATCTGACGAGCCCCTATTAAGAACATCAAAGCGGTGAAATATGTATTATCCACGGTAATAATCGAAAATCCTTTATATATATATATATATATATCGAGAGAGAGAGAAAAGAACTGAGGATCATCTGAGAGATTTTCACATAACTGCCTCTCTGGTATCTAAAATAATTTAAAAACTTGACCCTCATAAGACGAGCGGTGGCGACGGAATCCTGGTCATTGTCTTGAAGAAATGTGCCTCTGAACTCTCTTCTGTCCTCTCTAAACTCTATAATTAATGCCTCTCTGCTTCCTGTTTTCCTGCCTGTTAAAATCCTCTCCTGTGGTTCCTGTATTTAAGAACTCAGGGGAACCATCGGACCCATCCAATTATCGCCCTATCAGCTTCTTACTAATTTTTGGCAAAGTGTTCGAGGCGATCACCAATGCTGAAATAGTTCAACATCTCACCGCCCATAAACTATTCTCAGACTGACAGTACGGCTTCCGCTTTGCCAGGTCTACTGCCGATATGACCATCACTGAGTACATATATAAGGCCCTCGATAAATCCGGCAAAGCTCGAGCTGTTACCCTGAATATTCCCAAAGCATTTGATAGGGTCTGGTACGCCAGCCTTCTACGCAAAATACGGGGTTGTGGTATCACTGGAAGATTGCTTGCTTTGATTCATTCTTTCCTATCAAACGGCATAATGAAGATCATCTTGAACGGGTATGATTACCACACGAACGCTGGTGTCCCCCAGGGCTCTATCCTAGACCCGACACTCTTTCTGATATTCATAAATGATCTCCCAGACGTGATCAAATATCAAGTAGGCATCTACGCTGGTGACACCATTTATTCCCGCATCAGTAAGAAATCTGGCGAGGCGGACAAACATAACCACGCTGCTGATCTTGAGAAGGACCTCCACTCAGGGATGGGCTGGAGTAAGAAGTGGCTTGTAAATTTCAATGCTTTTAAAACGAAGCTGATATCTGTTAACCATCACAGGCTATCTCTCCTGCCCCTCCCCCATAAGCATAGATCAAGCAAGTCTCCCTACAACAATACACTGCTCCTCCTCGGCTTTACCCTATCTTCCGACCTCAAGTGGAATCATTACATTGAATCAATAGCTAAATCCACTGCTAGGAAGATTGGGTCACTGTGTCGGGCCAGTAAGTTTTTTTTTTCCTTCTGAGTCCATCTTGCACATATGCAAATGAACCATCCGACCGTGCTTAGAATATTGTTGTCATATCTGGTCGGGCGCCATTGCTGTTCATCTCAGGCTTCTCGACAGGCTCATAAGGAGAATCTGTAATGTGATCGGTCCCTACCTGGCAGCTCGACTGCAGTCACTTTCTCACCGGCAAGATGTGGTTTCCTTCTGTCTCTTTTACAAATATTTTCATGGCTTCTACTCTGACGAGCTTAGATCAATGGTGTCCCCTCGACAAGAATTTACCCGAGCAACCAAACTGGCAACAAGGTCCCACACTTTTACAGTTAAATGTACCGAATGCAGCTGAAACTTCTACTCCACCAGCTTCTTTTCTCGCACTTCCCGCCTGTGGAACTCCCTTCCGTCTACTTGCTTCCCTGACGGCTACAATCTTCAGAAATTTAAATGCAATTCCCATCTCTTATTCACTTGATTCCAGTCATTTGCTCGTCCTTTTCACATCACTCCGTGTATCTTGTTCTTTTCCTTTCTCACTCTACCTTCGCAACGGTCATCACACCTGTATTCCCATCCTTCTCTTGCCCTTTCTCTGACACCCCTTATAACTGTTCCGTCTTTCTCTTCGCTTACCTCCTGCTTAGACTTTTACTTTCTTATGGAGCCCCCTGCGCATTAGTAGTGGTACCGCCTTGTCAAATAAGTATTGCATTTTTAACAGAGAATAGTAATGATTTTCTGCTGAGGTTAACAAAGCGAACCTCGCTGCCGAGCTTATGAAGGACCTCCAATCCGTGATGGACTGAGGAAAGAAATGGCTTGTACAATTTAATGCTTCCAAAACGAAGCTGCTATCTATTAACCATCATACACAATCGCTCCTAACCTCCTAAGCATGGAACAGGCTAGACTCCCTGAGAGTAAAACACTACGCCTCGTTGGCCTCACACTCTCAGTGGACCTCAAGTGAAATGACTATATCGAATTTATTGCTAAATCCGCTGCCAAGAAGATCGCTTCACTGTGCAGGGCCAGGAAGTTTTTCCCGTATGAGTCCATCCTGCACATATATAAATCTACTATCCCCCCGTGTATTGAATACTGCTGCCACATCTGGTCGGGTGCCCCTGCTATTCACCTCGGGGTTTTTGACAAAATCCAACAGAGAATCTGCAATGTGATCGATACCGACTTAGCAGCTCGGCTGCAGTTGCTCTCTTACCAACGTAACGTGGCTTCCCTGTGACTCTTCTATAAATACTTTCACGGCTTCTGCTTCGATGAACTTAGATCACTGGTGCCCCCTAGGTATGAATTTACACGAGCTACTTGATTAGCAACTAGGTCCCACCCTTTTACAGTGAAACCGATAAAGTGCAACCGCAATTTTTACTCTAACAGCTTCTTTTTACGCACTTCCCACCAGTGGAATTCCCTTCCATATACTTGCTTCCCCGACAGCTACAATTTCCAGGAATTTAAATGTAAGGTCAATAGACATCTCCTATAACTCGCATCCATTCTCACAAGCTCTTTTTCCATCTACTCCACTCACATCCTCGGTATCCTCATCCGTCTATTACTCTCCTCCTGACATTTCCTATAACTAACCCCTCTTTCTCATCATTTTCCCCAATGTAATCACCTGTGCAACAGTGGCAGTAGAATGCCTTGCTTGGGGTGAGATGATTAAAAAAAAAAGAAAAAACATTTTCTCCTTAATTCTTAAAATGTTAGTAATATTTGTTTACAGTGTCTATATTTTTATTTTTTAATGCCATATCATTAAGACGTAAGCCATGAATCTCCACAGATTCTGGTTACCTACTATTTTAGAATTTACATGACTGGAAAAATTGTGGAGTGGTTTCCTGTTGATTTCATCTTATTTTTTAATTCGAAGTATTCCATTGTTCAGACTAGCTCCCACCCAAGTCTAGAGAGCTAACTATGCCCTGCTGTTTAACCCATAACTGGAAGGAGAAGAGATTGATTCATCTCTCTCCTACGAAAGTGAATGCAACCAAATAGGTTCAAATTTTAACTTGGCTCTCCGGGTCCATTTTCTATACCTAACTCCTACCACGCGTAATCTTTAAAAGAGGCAAATTAAACCAAAAATGTAGTATTTCTGTCACATCTTCTCTGGCGCAGGTCAATCAAGAATTTTCATCTTTAATAAAGTTTCTGGTAGTAAAGTGGTGACTTATTTTCCACTCTAATGCCACATATGCAACATTTCAAGCCGATCGCAATATAATCGCTATTTTCATAGCAAATCTTCAAAAGAGCTCCACGCTTTAGTTCCGCGAGTTCAGAGACCTTTACTGCTCGGACACAACATGCTATACTCACGGAGTCGAATCATCAGCATCCACCCACCTCGAATTCCAGTTGTAATGAGAAAATCCCACTCAGCTTTTTCCCAGGAATTGATGTTTTGTGGAACAAACACCCGCGAGGTTGGTTCCTTGTAAACAACAATCAACTCAAAGTTTCAATCGCTGATTGTCCTCCTTTTCCGCATAATCTTCACTTTCTTCTACATCAACACCGGTTCCCGCTCGATCACCGAAGTTAAGCAACGTTGAGCCTGGTCAGTACTTAGGTGGGTGACCACTTGAGAATACCAGGTGCTGTTAGCACTCACGGATGTGCGTTGGGGTGCGGTGGATGTCGGCTTGGAGGGGGAAATCGGTGAGCCGAGTTCCAATTTCAGTCGAGCACGCTGCATTCACTTGCGCACTGGTACCCTTGGGAAAGGTATTAATCCGTTCGTTCCCTCCAATTATGGGTTAAATAATTGAGGTCTGCTGTTCGTGCGATTTGTGGCAGTCATCTGCACCAATTGTTTGTTATCAGCAGTTCCAAGAAGTGTGGATGGTACTACACAATGCCTTCACCACTATAAACAAATCTCTGTGTGGTTGTCTTGCTGGAAAAAGGTTGGACCCTCATACGTTGAACGCGACGGGAGAATCCATTATATATATATATATATATATATATATATATATATGCGCATGTGTGTGTGCGTATGTGAATTTATACAAGATAGATAGATAGATAGATAGATAGATAGATAGATAGATAGATAGATAGATAGATAGATAGATAGATAGATATGAACTGATCTAAACATATACATACATACATACATACGTACATATAAACATACATACATACACATTTAGATAGATAGATAGATAGATAGATAGATATAAATAAATAACTACATACATATATAGATAGATTTAAAAGTAGATTTAGCTTGATAGATAGATAGATAGATAGATAGATAGATAGATAGATAGATAGATTCATTTAATTTGAATTACTAATCGATAGACTAAAAACAAAGTGTAATGCTTCAGCCTCCAAATAAATCTTATACGGATGATTTATTCATGTAATCATTTTAAAAACAAAACTGCAAAAAATATTCAGTGATCATCACAAACAAAAAGAAACTCCCTAATCAGGCCACATTATTGGCTACTTTCAACATAATACGATTTTGAAAACCGAAATAGCAGTTTAAATGATTGAACTGAACAAATAAAGCCGTCTCTTGCGTTTGGGCTGTGGCTGAGTTCACAAATGTTTAAATCGGCTTTCGAGAATTTGGCAATGTTGGAATATTTTAGGTTCGATAAAGCTGTGACATCACTTCTAGGGAAACATGCCTAAAAGTTCACTCTTAAGTCTCTTATTAGATGCTAATTTGTTGGAAAGAATTTGTAGTCAAAGCCTATTAGAAGGATTATATATTATGCTACTGAATAAAGTTGGTTGTTTTTGTTCATTTTTACGGGGTATTTTATCAATTTTTAACAATTGTTTCGTTCAAAATAGGTTTTTTTTTTAATACGTATTATAATATTTATTTTCTATTTCTTATTCTACCTTAATTTTATTTAAATACTGTTATTAATTTTAATACTGTGACTATTATTTCTTCTTTACAATGTCTTCGACTTTTTTGATTATACAATAACAAGCTTGTGTAAATGGATGTTAGAACAAGTTTTTGGAGAGATGACAAAAGACAAAATTCATTAGGAGAGAAAATGATGGAGAGCCATGATCGCCTACATCCTGAAGAGACAGGGCACATAGAACACATATATATTCTGATATATGTTTGTATGCATATATATATATATATATAGGTGCGCACGTACGTATTTAAGTATACAGTATTTTTTCGCCAGAATTCGAACTCGTGAATAATACGGTATTTCCCGCCATATTACACGCACCAACCAGACTTATAATTAAATAATATTTAAGAAAAATAGATACGATTGACAACATTTATATTGATTTAAAATTTTTTTTTTTAATGTTATTTTGATTTGTAATTAAAAATTAACTCTTAATGGAACATGACAAATAGAATAACTGCGGCAATATATTTAAGACTTTGTGCGTCTCTTTCTAAACGCACGCACAGAGCATGATATATATATATATATATAATATTTTAAAAACAACGAAGTTTATTGACAGTCCCTAAGGCCCTTTCGTCCAACATCTCATCAGAAGAAAATCGTTGGAATTATAAATTAAGCAAAAAGAACAGCAACGAAAATGAAGAGCAAAAAAAAAGGGGGGGGTGGGATAACACGTTAAAAAAATATACATATAAATATTTATACTTATACTGAGGGGAGGAGAAATCGATAACATGTGCTATCTTCCCTCTACAAATATGGAATCGGCTATTGCTTAACACCTAGTAGAAAATATAACCTGTACCAAGTCGTATAGAAAGATTGGTTCAAAATTTTACATATAGCGGGTTCCAATAATCATTTCAAGATTTTAGAATTAGTCTGTATACATTTACGGAAACATTCTCTTTGCCGGCAGAAGGATTTTGTAAAGTGTCTAAATTTGTTAGGGGATATTTTATTTTAACTGTCCCTCTCTAATTATTTACACACGATTTCTCCTCCCTTCGTTATAAGTATATATATTTATATCTATATTTATTTTAACGTGTTCCCACCATTTATTTATTTATTTTTTTTTTTTTTGCTCTTCATTTTCGTTGCTGTTCTTTTCGTTTAATTTATAATTCCAACGATTTTCTTCTGATGAGATGTTGGACGAAAGGGCCTTAGGAACTCTCAATAAATTCCTTGTTTTTAAAGTAGAATACAAATTTCGTATCTCTAACCAGTTGAACATATATATATATATATATATATATATATATATATATATAGAGAGAGAGAGAGAGAGAGAGAGAAAGGAAGTTAAAATTGGACATATATATATCCAATTTTAACTTCCTTTCTCTTTATACTGTTCGTTCTATTTTCCTTTTCTTTTGCTTCTTTCCGTTTATTAATTTTCTTTTTTTTTTTCTTTCTTTGGTGTTTTTTGAATGAGCGAGGACATGTTTTTGTAGATTACCGTTACAAATGTCTATTCTCGATATGAGCACTTAAGTGTCTGTATGTAATTCTTTTCTGGGTTATTTTGAATATTAACTGTTGTTTCATTTGGGTCTGACAAGCAGCTTTGCCTGCGAAATACGTATTACCCATGAAATTGTATAATATCTAAAGTTTTTTCTAGAGTATATATATATATATAGATAGATATATACACTCTAGAAAAAACTTTAGATATTTTAGATATATATTTTGTGTATTTAAGCAACACTTCCTTTTTTATGCAAGTTTTGTTATTAATGTATATATATATATATATATATATATATACTATAGTCATCCGCAGACAGGTCTGTTTCGCTGCGTTACAGCTCATCAGTACGGCTTAGACTCCGTTCGCTTCCTAACCCAGGATTGAAACCCGACCGAATCAGCGTCACTCGGCGATTCTACCCCTAGGCCACGAGCGTCCGGCAGAAGAAGGTAGGGTTTTTAGCGCGTATAAACACGCCCAATAGCTAGAGTGATCCAATTCATTATCGAATGAGCGATGTGTATATATATATATATATATATATATATATATATATATATATATATATTGTGTATTTAAGCAGCATTTCCTCTTTTATGCAAGTTTCTTAAATATATATATATATATATATATATATATATATTGCGTATTTAAGCAGCATTTCCTCTTTTATGCAAGTTTCGTATATATATATATATATATATATATATATATATATAAATATATATAAAATAAAAATCAACACCTCATTTAAATTTGTTCTAAATTATAATTCATTTCAATGAGCTTAATTAGCTCATTTCATCAGACCACACAATATTCCTTCCATTTGGTACAAAAATTTTGCCGGAATAAGCATTTTCTTTAACTGAAGAGAAAGATAAAAAAATAAAAATGAAAAATAAGAAGGAAAAAAACAGAAAACGGAAAAGAGAGTCAGGACAGAGGCATTGGCATCAGATCAGCTGGGGGTATTCAGACCAGTCGTGAAGATGCTGACCGCTAAGTCATTAACCGTTTATTTCTAATTCTATAGATACGTGTGTATGTGTAACCCCATAAATTAACAAACCCATGTACACTAACGTATATCCATATACACATATGCGCACATCCCAACATATACATAAAAATGTGACTGTGTTGATGCTTATACATACTTAACGACCTACACTTTTTCATGTCTACATACGGATCTTGCGTTCCTAGCCTCACATATATACATTTTATGAAGACGGGATTTCCGCGCGTATAAATAGTGTTATATATGCATAAGTATGCTAGTAATTCTCACACATACTTCCAAAATACGCATATATTTTCATACTTACATATATCCTCACATCTATACGTATATATACTCATAAATGTTTTCTTCACACATACATTCATCTATTTATATCCACATACAATGATTGTGTTCACACACTCCGAATTTTATGAGGAGCGGATTCACGCATACATGTATACACACACACACACACACACACACACACACACACACACACACACACACACATACACACACACACACGTATATATATATATATATATAATTATATAAGTATACAAGCAATTTTTTATACCCCTCTACATAAAGACAATGTACGCCTGTGTACACTTATCCATCTACTTTTAACTCTCAAATGAGGTGCTATATATTCTTTTCATACGTCTTAACAAACATTGCACACATATATATCCATATATTCCGCCATACACTAACTTCTACACATATGGGTAGAATGATCAGTACATGAATGTATAATCAGTTCAATTGACTGCATCCAAGATTAACACAACACACATATAATCAGGTGTTCTCACTTGATAGAAAAACATATACATAATTAGGCCCATTCTTATACATGAAATACACTTATACTTGGGTGCCCCCCCTTATACACACAATAATACATACAATAATATATATAAACATGCACAAAATTCTATAAAAGCATGCACAAAATTAGGTGCACCCATATATATGGGAAACATATCTAACCTTACTCTTAGGTGCACTATTATACACGCGAAATATTTATATTGAAGTCATTATAGTGAAATCATTTACAATTACATAGTTCCTGATAAGATATTTTTCACTTCGTACACCAATAATATAAAGTCATTGTGTACTTAGACTGGAATGTCAATCCATTGTATGATAGATCTTAATCCTCCATTCTTAGGTCTGTAAAATCTTCCAATGAATGATCCACAAAAATTTATATATATATATATATATATATATATATATATATATAAATCAAAATAATAACTAAATAGACTCTGTAAGTATGTAGGCCGTGAATTTATACTAAGATAAACCTTCAAAAAACCCACTAACAAACAGAACCTAATTCCGTTACAGTCCGGTGCACTGAGGCGTCGGATAAATGGGGAGAAAAAAAGAAATCCGCGGAACAAGAACAAAACATTCAATACTCCGCAGTAAAGAAAAAAAAACCCAAACGGAACCAACCACAAGAAAAAGTGCTCGATACAAAGTACAAAAGATATACAAAAGTAGAGCAAAGACACACAGGAGTGTATATATATATATATATATATATATATATATATATATATATATATATATAAATTAGCCATCCACATACAAGCCTGTTTTGGTGAATCACAGTTCATCAGTGTGGATAGACACATCCACTTTCTTCCCGACCGATTTGGTGTCAGTCGGAATCGCTATTCCCTAAACCATGAGCGCATGAAATCAGAAAAGGTACATTTTAGCGTGTTGTATATAAGCAGTTTATACACACGTCAGTCAGTGAAAGAACTCAATTCATTTCTAAAGAGTAATGCCTATATCGCAGAAGTGGAAGCTGTTTTAAAAATTTTATTCTCTCTCTCTCTCTCTTTCTCTCTCTCTCTCTCTCTCTCTATATATATATATATATATATTTATATATACACACACACACACACACACACACACACACATATATATAAGGTAAGTATATTTTGGCAGCATCCTTTCTTTGAAACAAGTTGTGTTAAACGATAAAAACAACATAGTCTTACATATTTTCTTTTGAATTTTTTCATATTTTCTGATTAAACTTTTTATTTCCGGATTATATTTGTATAAAAATTGTCCAAAAGTTGTCCTAGTACTTACGAACGTCATCGTTCATCATCAGGGATTATATTACAGCTTAAAAATCAAATATTGCCTTGTAGCAGGAAAAGTGTTACAACATTTTAAAAGAAAATAAATAAACGTTATGAAGAATTTCCAAATTCAAAGGCAGTAATATACAAGAAGGAATGTTTAGATAGTCGTCTCGTAACCAAACCCAAACCCAATCATCAGGCTGTGAGAAACACGGAATTTGGAAAGGGGTGGAATTTGAAGGGTAAATTGTGCTCTTTACAGGGCTGTAAATTCGATAAAGTCAAGAGCACAGTTGTGAATATCGTTATATTCAAGCAACATGAATGTCCGTTTCCGTGCTAAACAGCCCACTGTAAAATCCGACAAAACCAAGTGCACGGTTATCAATACCGTTCTATTGCATCAGGAGTATGCACTTTTCTATGCCAAATAGAAAATATAAGAAGATCAAATGCATGGTTGCCAATACCGTCATAATCCATCACGAGTAATATGAATATGATCAGGATCACAATTTTTATTTTCTTTACAATTCATCAAAAGCAATGCGAATTCTCTTTTCCGTGCGAAACAGCCCACTAAAATATCCGAGTCCATGTGCATGGTTGCCAATACCGTCATAATCCATCACGAATAATATGAATATGATCAGGATCACAATTTTTATTTTCTTTACAATTCATCAAAAGCAATGCGAATTCTCTTTTCCGTGCGAAACACACAACCAATTGAATAATCCAAGTAAGGTGTCCGGTTGTCAGTACCGTAATATTCCATCAGAAGTAATGTGAATGTTTGTTTCCTTACGATACAGCCACCTTAAAATCCGTGAGGATCAGATGTACGGTTGTCAATACCGTTTTATTCTATCATATAAATCCTCTTTTCCGTACAAAACAAACAACTGCAAAATTCGAGACGATCATGTGCACGGTTGTCAACACTGTTATATTCCATCAGGAGTAATATGAATGCCGTTTCCTTGCGAAATAGCCAACTGTAAAATTTGAGTTATCAATACCGATATATTCCATCAGGAGTAATATGATGGCATTCTTACACGCGAAACTGTTATAAAATACTTGTAGAAAAGTATTATGGGGAAATACACTTATTCCTCAGATAATGAACTCTCCCTCCTATATTAATAAGAGTTAACAGGGAGTTAACTCGATAAGTTCTTGGGAAGTTCTTAGAAGTTCTAGAGAGTTCTTTAGAGTTCTATTAGATTTCAGTAGAACTACTAGGCAGTTGATATTAGTCGGCAGTTAGCCGAATACTAAAGAGTCAGCTTACAGTGGAAGATTACCAAGTTCCTAACATTTTGGGTGAGTTAAGTCGATTAGCAACCGACATAGCACGATTATAACCTTCAGTGCGAAAACTATATTTCACAACAGAAACAGACACACGCAAAATCCGAAAGGATTAGGTGCATGGTTTTCAATATCGTTGCATTCCATCTAAAATAATATGAATACTCGCTTCCGTGTAAAGCAGCCAAATGAAAAAGCCGAGGTCATGTGCACAGTTGTAAATACGTTTATATTTCAGCAGGAGTAATATGAATGCCCGTTTCCGTGCGATACAGCCAACTGCAAAATCCAGGAGGATCAGGTGCATGGTGGTCAATACCGTTTTATTCCACCAGGAGAAATATAAATTGTCTTTTCCGTGCGAAACAGACAACTGCAAACTCCGAGTAGATCAGTTCCACGGTTGTCAATACCTTTATATTCTATCCAGAGAAATGTTCTTTTTCAAGCGAATCGGCCAACTGCATGATCCAAAATGATCAGCTGCACGTTATATTCCAACAAGACTTAAATGAATGCAATTTTCCGTGCAAAACAGCCATTTTAGTTTGAAGATATTAAGTTTAGTTGAACATACGTGTTAATAAACATGCTACAAATAACTTTAGTCCTGGGTAAGACGATCAACTATATCTGGAAGCATCCTATTGGATGTTTTGACCAGCGTAAAAACACCTGTTAATTAATGTTGTTCAAAGGCCAACCCTGACCCAGAGTGGTAGCACCTTTTAGGGTCACAGTTACGTGTAAATAGTGAACGCTCAAATAAAAACAGCCCACCAGGAAAGCATAAAAACACACTTTCATACTAAAAATATTAGCAATAGGCTTGTATTTAAAAAAATTATCAAGAATACATTTTATTGCAAAATGACAAACAATACTGTACTTGTAGGCATACATTTGCCTTCAAAATATTTATTTGAAGCCATGACTTTGTTCTAAATATTTAGATTTCGACATTAAATAACCCATAGAGATGTTGACATGCCGCTAAACAAAATCAACTAAATTAAAACAAATACCAGGGTCTATATTGTTTGGTGCAAATTGATGTCGCCGTTTGCTGGGAAACTCACCCAACATGTGTCACCACTTACATAACCCTACCAAGACAAGACTCGATGAAATTAGCGTGAATGTTTAATGGTCATTAAAATTACACGCGGTACTGCGCATGTCTATCAGGTGAAACTTAAAATTGGGAGCCGCATGTTTGTAGATAATGTTTAGGGTTGAGACTGGGGTAAATCTAGTCTGAGGTAGTGTTAGAATTTTTTTCATTTAAGTATCTGGGATGCATCGAAGCTTACTAAAAGGATAATCATTTAAGTCAAATACTTTACATTTTTAACTTACCCCAATCTTTCGTCTTGAAGTGACTGGGAAGATAACCGACGCTCGAGAGGTTTGGCGTTTCATCAAAAGTTGCAAGCTTGTTTGACTCATTAACATAATTTAGTCTATGAAAAGGTCTCAGTCAGCTTGATCTTAATTGTTGGTTGGTTTGTTGATTAGTATTGTTAAAAGCAATACTAGTACGATTTAGGGGGTACTCTTCAAAAGTATCCCGCATTTTGTCAGGTATACATCTCCAGAAATCATTTCACGAAGAAATGAAAAAAGATAATAAATATTTTCTCTTTTTCTTTTTAAGCTTTTTCCCGGCTTAATTTTTTTTTAATCAATTCACCCCAAGCGAAGCGAGACTGCCACGCAGGGAATTACAGAGAGTGAAAGTGAGAGAAAAGACTGGGATTAGGAGGTATTGAGAAAAGAATAAAAGATAAACGGGATTCAAGAAGATAGAAGGTGGTGATTGACTTTGCATTTAAAGTTTTGTAGATTGTATTTATCAGGTTAGCAAGTAAACCGAAGGGAGTTCCGCAGGCGGCGAAGTTCAAGAAGAGAAACTGTTGTAGTAGAAGTGGCACTTATATTTAACTATTTCAACGATAAAAGGTTGGGGCCTGGATCCCAAGCTAATAGTACGCTTAAATTCATGTTGTCGGGGCAACGAAGAAAGTGATGAGAAATTCTGTAGTCGAAATGCCAAGTCAGGCTCGATTACATTCCATATCATTCTTTTGATGTTGTCAAGAACCTCGCGATGAATAGCAGGAGCATCCGGCCAGATATGGCAACAGTATTCAGTAGACGGACGAATGGTAGATTTGTAAATGTACAAGATAGACCCTGACGAATAAATATTTCTGTCATGACACAGTGTCCCAAATTTCCTAGCGGTAGATGCAGCTGCTAATTCGCTGTAGTCGTTCTTCTTCAATTCGGTTGAAATTATGAGACCAAAGAGGCGGAGTGTGTTGCATTTCAGGAGACTAGCATCAGGCATGCTGATGGCGGGCAGAAAAGTTTGTCTATGGTGATTAAAGGAGGGCAGTTTTGTTTTGGAGGCATTCAGATTTACAAGCATATCCTGTCCAATTAGCCATTGATTGAAGGTTTTTTCAAGAGCAATAGTCGGGTTTACCGTGTCATTGCATAAATACCTACTTTGGAACTGATGACATCAGAATGATCATTGGTGAAGATCAGAAACAACGTAGAACCTAGGATAGAGCCTTTGCGGAAAACCGTGTTCGTATGAAAGGGTCAAGAAGCTTTCTTATTCAAAACGACCTTCATTTTATGATTTGATAGGAACGATTGAATTAAGTCAAACAACGTTCTACAATACCGTAGCCCTGGAGCGTAGAAGGCCAGCATGCCAGACCCTGTCAAACGCCTTCGAGATATCTAGAGCCACAGCTTCGGATTTGCCATTATTATCAAAAGCCTGGTATACATATTCAGTAATGGCCGTTAGCACATCAGTGGTAGAACTAGCAAAGCGGAAGCCATATTGTTGGTCAGAAAGTATGTCGTGAGAAGCGATATGCTTAACCACTCCAGCATTGATTAGAACCTTGAATATTTTGCCGAAAAAAAGAAAGAGACTAACTGGGTGATAATTAGAGAGATCAGAAGACTCTCTAGAATTCTTAAAAACAAGAAATACATAGGACTTTTAACAAGCTGGAAAACAGGAAGTAGAGAGAAAATAATTGTAGAGTTTTGGAAGGACTGCAGCCTGGAGCACATTTCTTTCTCACAGCGGCTAAGAACCCATCACCTTCACTTGCCTTATGGGAGTCTAATTTTAAGATGATGTCCAAGGCCAGAGATGGTATTATGTACATATCACCTGTTCTAGATGTGAAATCGAGTGTAAGCACTCTAGACAAATTAAGTGTTGAATTGGAAGAGAATTTACGAACAAAGAATTCAGCCGTGTCTGCTGTAGATACGGGGACTTCAAATTTATTAAAAAGAAGAGTGATTAAGGGTTTGATGTTATGCAGCACACACTTGCAGAACCGCCAGTAATCACTAGAACCAAACTTGCGACGTTGTTTTATTATATCAGTAAACAATAGCTTTGTTTCATTTAGGAGATACTTGCATTTATTACAAGAAGAGACAAAGAGGCGTCTGTTGTAATCAGTTGCGTCACTCCGGTACAATCGGTAGAAGTGATTCCTGTGGACAATAGTATCTGCGCATGCAGGTGAAAGCCAAGAAGATGAACGGGATTTAACTTGGAATTTCCTTACTGGAATGAAAGCATCAATGACGGCTTTCACCCAGAAGGAGACCTCACGGGTGCATTTCTTTGAACAAGGGAATAAAAAACATCGTTCGAAGAAGGAAATCACATAAAGAGTCTCAATCCGCATGTTGATAACAGAAAAATATTCTGTTGGTAGAAAGTTTTTCGCTAGTGAAAGAGAAAAAATAAATGATCAGAGTTACCAATAGGGCAGAGCTGCGTAGCATGACATGAGCCAGGGATAGAGGCAAGGAAAAGATCAACATGAAAACTGTGTGAGAGACTGAGTGTGTAAGCCAACTGGCATGATAGACATTAAACTCCCCGAATACAAACAAATTTGCAAACGGGTGTAAGGAAATGACCTTGTCTATATTGTCAGAAATACTATCTATCTAACACGCAACGGTCATGACATGAAGGAGAGCGATAGAAAAAGATGAGATAGCTGACTGAGTTCAATAGAGAGAAACAGAAACAGATAAAAGAATGGTCTGGCGTTTCAAGAGAGAGCTCCCTAGCCAGTGGGAGATATTCATGGACATAAACTCCCAAGACATACATGTGAAGATTAGAACACTTCCTAAAGAGAGGAAGATCGCCAGGAATAAAAAACAATCAGAAGAGGGAATTGCAAAGATTAAGATTAGTTTTATAGAGAGTTAAGATATCTGGGAACTTTTCAAAGAGGAACAATTCTACACTGCAAAAGTTGGTACGAATATCACGAATGTTGGAGGAAGAAATGTTAAGAGGTTTAAGTGTTTTTGTTGGTTTGGTTTTATATCTTAGTTGTTTATAGTCATGGTGAGTTTTTTTCTTAAAGAGAGGCCTGGAGTAGTATTAGCAGTCGGTCGTCAAATGTAACATATGTAGAAAGCGAACTGGCGCAAACTGCAGCATAGTATGGCCTCAGGGCTGCCCACCGGAGTTACTTGCAGGAAACATCCTTTCATGCGCGACATGGCCCTGCAAAAATCGCGATATTATTGGACTGCTGATCAGAACAACTTCACTACATGCTAGGCAAGGGTTTGGACTTTTAACTACCAGTAGGGAAGCAACAACCAGAGAACTACCAACCCAGTACAGTCAGTATGAAGAGACGTTGCTACTATCCCAATATATCACAAAAAATCTCGTGACAGCACCACTATTAAGACTTGGTGGAAGGAAAGTGACTGGGAACTCCTTCTTAAACAGGAAACAAGTCTTTACTCCTGTTTAAGAGAAGAGGGAGGAGTATGGATCAGACTATGGCGGAGTTTATTAATCCTATTGAAAAACAGTTACTAAGTTTTGACTTAGTTAAAGTTGAGATATCCATTCTAGATTCAACAAAGAATTGAAAATGACAAACTGATACCTCTTTAAAAGTGTTAAAAAAACTGTCGGTTTCACCACCAATTAAGTAAATTTCTTCGAATTTTTATCAGAATAACTTATTTGGACAGTTAAATCGGCTACCAACAGAGCTTTTAGACCATAGTATGTTTAACTAACATTCTAATATATTAAGCTGAGAGGCAGAGGGACTCGGGTCAATCTCAAAAAGTAAACGTGAACGGTCAGCCAGTACAGCAGCAGAATAAAGAAAAAGAAAAACAGATAATGTAAAAAATAAGCAATTTCAAACGAGAAAGTTTTAACAAATTTAAACGCTCAAATAACACGGAGAACATCAATTAGAAACTAAAACAAAATTAATACAAAAAAAGGAAAATTAAAGGGAAGATTACTTGGAGTTGACACTTCTGGGAGGAGACAAAGAAAGAAAGAGATTTAAAAAAAACTACTTAAAAGACTAGTTCAGACAAGAATTAAAACTGGTAAACGCATACCTCTGAAAACAGCTTCCAAAGTTGCTCGAAAATTTGGTCATTACCTACTACAATATACAAAATAGCTTTTTCAAAGCCTTTGACAAAAGAACAGGGAGAGGTCAATTTCAATATCCCCCTCTCTCCTTAATCGTCTGCCGATGGTTTATATATACGGCCAGCAAAAGAAATTGTAGAAATTGGGTAAAAGATTGCATTGAGGCATGAAACTGACAGTTACCATATAGTACTGATTCATATGTTCGCACTGCCTATCTTTTTTTACATAGATATAAATCCATTTTCGATAATTTTCACGTTCTAATGAACGCTAAGCAATTTGTCAACCGTTACATTTGAAGCAAGAAAAATATTTACAGTAATTTTTAGCAACACAATTTTGTGGTTATTTTTTGTTACCACAATTCACATCCCTGAAAATGATTTCGGAAGGAGATTGAAAGTACTTGGAAAGATTGTAAAATGAATAAAATCAGCTGGCAAAGTTACAACACATTTCTTACATTTTTCAATTATAATACTCAATAGATTATCCGTGAGTATGAACGGATTTTATTAAGATAAACAGACACAATGTTTCCAATTTATTTAATCTGATATATTAATATAATATTATTATTTAATCCAATATTAATATAATATTATTATTTAATCTAATATTTATTTTATATATATATATATATATATATATATATATATATATTCTTTACTATTCGACGACATAATTATTGCCAAAAATAAACAATAAACCACTGTTAAAGAGCGAACACGCGGCAAGAGCTTTCATAACTGGGAGTAAAGAGCGTTGTTGGGCAGTGGATATCGGCTTGGGACGAGAAATCAAAGAGCCGAGTTCGAATTACAGTCGATTTCGTTTCATTTACTTAGGTGCAAATACCCTTGGAAAAGGTATTAATCTGTCTCATCTCACTCCAGCTATGGGCTAAATAACAGAACCCGATTGGGATCTAACCAGTCTACCGCAGAAATTATTATAATCACTTGTAATCAAAATATTATGATAATATATTGCTCTATTTTGTATTGAGCAGTTTTTTTCTTAAAGTAAATGATAAGAACTGTGGATTTTTACTCCATTTGTTCTTACTCTTATTTAGATACACACGCTCGTGCGCGCACACACACACACACACACACACACACACACATATATATATATATATATATATATATATTAATTCAGATACTTCAATCCAAGGGAAAAAAGCAGGAAGGTAAATTCCCAAAAACCCGATCCTAATTAATATTAAAAATTTATTTTAATATTAAAAAATGATACAGGAAGAGAGCTCCATGTAATAAAATATTACAGAGCAAATATATATTAAAAAAGGATTAATTCAAAGATGTTGAATGGCCATTTCGATATGAAGATCCCCACGGGGGACGACACATCACCTCAGCAACAGAAAAAACCTTCCAGAAACTGGAGAAAAATTAGTCTACTTTTCCTTTTTAAATAGATTGCAAAGAAATTAAAAAATAAATAATAAAATAAAATAAAATAAGAATAAAAATAAAGGGAAAGAAAAAGAAAAAGAAAACGAAAAAGAAAAAGAAAAAGATAGAATAAAATCAAATAAATAAGAAAAGAAAAAAAATTGACATCGTCTGGGTTCGCAAAAAAAAGGGAGAATGTAACTAAAAATTAACAGACAGCCGTGTTAAATCGAATTCCGTGTTGCTTAAACTTACGTCGATTTAACACGGCTGTCTGTTAATTTTTAGTTACATTCTCCCTTTTTTTTGCGAACCCAGACGATGTCAATTTTTTTTCTTTTCTTATTTATTTGATTTTATTCTATCTTTTTCTTTTTCTTTTTCGTTTTCTTTTTCTTTTTCTTTCCCTTTATTTTTATTCTTATTTTATTATTTATTTTTTAATTTCTTTGCAATCTATTTAAAAAGGAAAAGTAGACTAATTTTTCTCCAGTTTCTGAAAGATTTTTTCTGTTGCTGAGGTGATGTGTCGTCCCCCGTGGAGATCTTCATATCGAAATGGCCATTCAACATCTTTGAATTAATCCTTTTTTAATATATATATATATATATATATATATATATATATATATATATATTACTGACATATACACACACTTAATTCGTCTAAAGTTTTAATACGCTTGACACGCATTATTTTCGCTTACATATACTTACATTCATAATAAACATCTATTGTTTTTATTACACGTTGGCACACACACTTAAACAGACACAAGTTTTTTCTTTTACATTTAATATTCAACCATTGCTTTATCACACGTGACACGTATTTGACCACTGAAACCATAACTCAATCAACATACTGTTATATTTTTAAGTCATTCGTTTTTAAAGATTCTCTGAAGAAGCTTGCTAAAATGAAACATGTCAGATTAAAGACACTTTTTTCCTACTTGTTCTTTACTTATTCTATTCATCTTGTTGAATTCCGATCCATAAATTCAACTTATACATATATATATATATACACAAAATGGCTTTTGAAAAATATACATATACACATATATATATGTACTTATATATATATATATATATATATATATATATATATATATATATATATATGTACACGCACAAAATGACTTTTGAAAAATTTCAAAATAAGAAAAATTGTAAAAATAAATACAGTTTGTTTAGCTAATTTCGCCCACGTGTACCTATTTTAAACGTTATACTGTTTTAAAAAAACGGGGCGTCTATTCAAATATGGGCATACGCTAAAAATAACGTGTAAATTAATAACAATCTATCGTCTTAAAAAAGGTTAAAATAAAATCCATTACTTCTTTATATAAAAAAGTTAATGCGGGAGAACTCGAAATTGTAAAACTGTTGTTTCTGTTTACCTGTTTATATATATATATATATATATATATATATATATATATATATATATATATATATATGACAAAGTGCATTCCTTTTCTTTAAAAAGAATATTTTTCATCCGACATTTCTTTAGAAAGATTCGTTGGATAAAATCCAAACATGCAAAAATATATTAATCATGTCCGCCGAAAGTGAAAAAAGTACATCCGAGTAAATAAGGTTCCTTGACTAAATTAAATTTATAAATGAAACAATAAAATCCATATAAATAAGCTCTTAGTAAGTATTAAACAGAAAAGAAAAGTATTAACAATCCACCCATGAGTCACAGTGAACGAAGAAAGTTTCCCTTCTGTCTACAAAAGGTCGGGCGATGAAGCTCGATATGAATAGCTTCTATAAAATGTAAATGTTTTGTCGACCGAGCTTTGTGCAGTACTCTAAACGTTTCATTAGAATATTTAAAAGTGCAACCCAGGTTGTTTATCAAATGCAGTCCAATCGCTGACTCAAACTAAGTCGAGTGAATACTGACTCCAAACTGTCATATAATTTCGTACGTGCTGTCTAATCCGGTTTCTCAAGCGCAAGTTGGTTCACCACACATAATGATTAATTATACTTATTTATTTTGTATGATTGGGTGTTTTAATTGTGGTCACTCTTGTTAACAACCAATGCATCTGACGTATTATTTTGCAAAATATTACTTGTATGTTCATATAATCTTTAATCTCGGTTTCTCCTATATATACCTTCAGACAGTTATTACAGGTGATAAAGTAAATTCCTCCTTCAGGTTTTAGCTTACTGTTTTGTTTAGTACTGACTAAGTTTTTTGGAGTATAACAACACATTTTACATTGAGTTTAGATTATTTTCGATAGTAGAGGTCATAGCGTTAGTTAGGATAATATATTTTTATGATTCATCGGGTTCTTCAGGAGGGGCCATTTCCTTTTCTTTTTTTCTTTATTTCTGAAAGATTTTTAAGTGAATAAAGAAATGCACAAGTCCAATCTCACTCTCTAGATATCCAATCCAGAATTTAGCAATTAGATGAGGATCAGGATGACTGATAAAGTGTCAGTTGCAGTGAATGTCGAAGTCTTTTTACTCTGTTTTAGCTTTACGGCACTTCTCCTAAACAGGCTGATCTGTTATTTAACCCATACCTGAAGGGAAATGGATTCATGCTGGATTTTACAAGGATCCTCTCTCTTCTCTCCTTTCCTGTTCTCTCCAAACTCTATAACTATTGCCACACTGTTTCCTGCTTGTTTGCTTGTTGGAAGTCCTCCGCTGTAGTTTCTGCTTTTAAAAACTCTGGGCAACCTTCTGACCCCTCTAAATATCACCCTATTTTACCGATTTTTGGCAAAGAGTTCGAGGCTATGATCAACATTGAAATAGTTAATCATCGCACATCCAACAACCTCTGGGAAACTATATGGTTTTCGCTTCGATAGGGCTACTGTTGTGCTAACGGCCATCATTGAATATATGTACCAGGCTCCTGAAAAGAAGGGCGAAGCCCGAGCTGTTGCTCTAGATATCTCAAAAGCATTTGTCAGGATTGGGCATGCTGGCCTTCTGCACAGAGCTACGGTATTTCTGGACAGTTATTCGATTTAATCCGATCGTTCCTATCAGATCCCTCAGGGCTCTGTCCTAGGTCCTACGATTTTCTTGATATTCATCAATGATCTTCCTGATGTAATTAGTTCCCAAGTAGGCATCTACGCAGATGACACCACCATTTACTCCCAATAAAAAATCTGCTAAAACCGACAAAGTAAACCTCGCTTCTGCTCTTGAAAAGGACCTCCAATCTGTATTAGAACGGGGTAGGAAATGGCTCGTAAATTTTAATCCTTTCTAAAGCAAACTACCCTCTTTTAACCATCATAGAGAAATTTCCCTACCTTCCCTTAATACGTATGACGCTAATCTCCTATAAAGCAATACAGGGCGCTTCCATGGCCCCACTCTCTCATCCAACCTCAAGTGGAACTGCTACGTCGAATCTATAGCTGCTTCTACTGCTAGGAAGGATGGGTCACTCTCTCGGGTTAGAAATGTTTTTCTCGTCAGAATCCATTTTGCACATTTATAAATCTACCATTCGTTCATGCATTTAATACTGTTGTCATATCTGATCGGGTGCACCTGCTATTCATCTAGAGGTTCTCATTAAATCCAAAGGAGCATCTGCAACATAGTTGACCCTTACTTGGCAGTTCGCCTTCATTCACTTTCTCACCGACTAGATGCGACTTCTCTGTCTTTTCTACAAATATTTCACGGTTTCTACCCTGAGGAGCTTCTTTCCCTGGTGCCTTGACCCCATGAATTTATTCGTGCTACTAAATTGGCATCAAGGTCACCCTCTTTTACAATCAAAATAGTCAAATGTAACCGTTACTTCTACTTGAATAGTTTCTTTTCTCGTTCTCTCTGCCTGTGGAACTCTCTTTCGTATACTTGCTTCCCTGATAGCTACAATCTCCAAAAGTTTAAATGCAATGTCAATTACCATCTTCTTCCTTTTTAAATGCCATCCACTACCCCAAATACCATCAACCTCCTGTCCTTTCTTCGACATCCCCTATACCCTGATTTCCTCTCTCTTTGTAGTTCAGTGGATATCGGCTTGGAACTAAAAATCGGGGAGCCGAGTTCGAATTCCAGTTGAATTACTTGCATTCACTTACGCGCAAATATCCTTGGGAAAGGTATTAATTCGTCTCTTCCCTCCAGTTATGGGTTAAATAAGAGGACAGATTGGGTTCTTGGGACTTTTCGCCTTGGCTGGCGAAAAGTCTACCGCAGAAAGTAATGGCAACCTACTGCGGGATAATCTTCTATCCAATCAGTCATGTCTCTTTAGAGACATGATCGCCCAAGCGTGTGTCATGTATGGCACTTAACTGGTTGACTTAACCCATTCGCACCAATAGCAGTCCTGCCTTGCTTAGGGCGAAATGATTCTAAAAGAAGTAATTGACTACGGGTGTATTTTCTCAGATATGCCTCTCTAATAAAACTAGTCACAATTTATGTTGGTAGTTTAGTTGATAGATGCGTGTATCTGAAAAGTAGCGATGACGTGGGTGCGTAACCGAGGAGCAGATATGATAATCGCGTTGGCCATTCCTACGACGGAGATACGCCACACGTGCTGCGTCTATTATCGGTTTTAATATCACTGACAATGATATCTTCCACCCTGACATCATTAGAGCATGAACCACCTCAACCAATGACAAATTTGAGCTCGGTCCTGGGAGGATCTGCAAAGTCCTGCCGGGTGTCCATCGTTGGGGGTCACGATTAAGAATGTGAATTCCGTCGACGGCGATAGGGACAAC
Organism: Ascarosepion bandense; assembly: GCA_037127315.1. NCBI lineage: Eukaryota > Metazoa > Mollusca > Cephalopoda > Sepiida > Sepiidae > Ascarosepion > Ascarosepion bandense. Next base: position 3,528,508 of record JBBBDQ010001430.1, read on the forward strand.
TTACTTCAGGCTTGACAAAGCCGTTTTCTTAGAATTCCAAATAATTAGAATGTGGGGGGAGCAGTGTGTGTGTGTGTGTGTGTGTGTGTGTGTGTGTGTGTGTGTGTGTGTGTACGCGTGCGTACGAGTATGTACGACTGTGTGTGCGCTCATGTTTGGTGTACGCGCGTGTCTCTCTGTGCGAGCATGTGTATGTGTGTTTTAAAACATGTACGTTTCTTTATATCTCTATCTAACTTTAAACACATCGTTATCCTGTGAAAGGGCTCATAATCTTTATTAAAGACTCTCAAAATCCCAGGCCGGTAAACGAAAATATCTTCTTTTATAAGCCGTATCCCCACAGTATGTGGGCGATCATGATTTTTCCTAAATTTTCTGTCCTTAGTAAAGTTCACCATTTTGTTATATATCTTAACCACTGTTCTCATAACCATGTAAGCTTGTTAGGTAGTTTATGCACTGTTTTCTTCTGTCCCTCTTGTCTTCAGTGTGTCATGTGAGTGTCAGATTTTCCAAACCCTCTTTCCTGATTATGTGCCCAAGAAATTTCATCAGTCTCTTTCTAATGCAAAATATACGTGTCCGTCTTGTTTCTATTTTTTCTGATATTTCGTTGTTGATCACATGGTATTTTCAGCATCATTCAGTAGAACTACATTTCTGTTGCCACAAGTCTATTCTATATCAATATTCTCTGTCTTATATGAAGACCAATATTACGTTACTTCTCATTATGTAAATAAACTGTAAAAAAAAAACAGAGCCGTCTTATAAAATACATGTATCCACTAAAAATAAAACACATAATAATATGAAATAGTATCGGGTGAGGGATAAAAATCAATTAATTCGTTGAAAATTATTAAAAATGTTTTGGTTTCGGATACGAAAATAGAATGTTCGCAGAGATTGGCTTCGAAAGATCTGATGAGAGACATACTTTCCTTGATAACGTCACATACACACGCACACACACACGCACACGCACGCACGCACACACACACACACACACACACACACACACACACACACACACATATATATATATATATATGTTGAATATATTGATTAGAATCTGACAAGATGATAAAATAAAGTAAGCACAAATAGGAGACGTTTCTCAATTTAAGATATTACATCTATCTATCTAAACTTATTTATAAATGAAACTTTGTGTGTGTGTGTCTGCGTGTGTGTGTTTCCGTTACCTATAGATTCCGAAACGGCTGAATCGATTTTCTTGAAAATTTACACAGTTGTACTATAAGCGTCTGCGAGTGTTCTTAGCTAGGTTTTGTGTCGAGGTACCCCCGATAAATATCGATAATCGATAATCGAAAAATCGGGTTATAGAAGGAGTAGTCCAATTTTAATCAAATTTCACACACTCATAGACAAAGACATAAGAAACGATATTCAGAAGTTTCAAGGTTGCAGTTCTTACAATAGTACAGAAAATCGATAATATATATATATAAAAGGCAAGATGTTTCTGTGTGTCTGTTTATCTGTCTTTATGTCCTTTATACAAATCCACAATTTTTATCCGATTCTCACCAAACTTCACACAAATATTCTTTAGGCTGAGTCTGAGCTCCAGGACCATGGAATAATTTTAAAGCGTTCATTACACCCGAGCAACGCCTGGCTATACTGCTAGTTTTTATTAAAACATCATCAGCGATCTTAAATATTATAGAATAACGTTTAAGAGCGACGATTCGTTGAATTTTTTAATATATATATATATATATATATATATATTGACTCTGTGAATAAATAATTTTAATTACATTGAGCCTTTAGCTGGATCAGTTTTAAAATTAGTTTTTTTTAATAATTACTATTAAAAGAATCTCCTTTGAGGTTTTACCATCAAGCCGCTTCGTTAAGGATTTATATATATATATATATATATATATATATATATATATATATATATATATATATATACTCATCCGCAGACAGAAATGTTTCACTGTAGCACTGCTCATCAGTACGGTTAGACATCCGATTGCTTTTAGCCAGGATTGAAACCCGACCGAATTGCATCAGTCGGAGATTATACCTCTGAGCTATGAACGCTCGGTATGTCAGATTAACTAAATTGCAAACAGCGTGTCTGCTTATTTTTATTAAAATCCGTTCATACTCACGGATAATCTTTCGCGTATTATAAATGGAAGATGTCAGAAATGAGCTGCAACGTTGATAGATGTTATTTCTCAAGGTGTTAATATTTTTTAGTTCAGAGTTGTTGACATGCACAAATTACAATTGTAATTTTTGCATGTTCTAAACTAGAATATATATATATATATATATATATATATATATATATATATATATATATATTATAAATTCTAGTTTAGAACATGCGCAAATTACAATTTACTATAAAGGGATACATTTTGTTTATATATATATTTCTATATAGATATAACACATTGTCAGTTTTGCTCCACGAGACATATGTATGCATATATGTATGCATATATGTATGCATATATGTATGCATATATGTATGCATATATGTATGCATATATGTATGCATATATGTATAATTTATAGTGTGTTCACTTAGTAGTTAAGTACGCACAGCTTCTGTTTCTTACGATTTTACGCGTTAAATAGCATTAACTCTTTTGGACTCAGTAAGTAGAAAGCAAAACATTCGAGCGAGCAAAAGTCAGGCCGATGGTAGGGCTGATAAGTCGAAGGTGTGAAATGCGGCATTTTAGGGCCGGACTCTGTGCCAAGTTGCTGAACCCTCCAGATAAAGGGTCGACCCCACAAATCATTTTTAATTAAGAACTGTTAACGTATCGGAGTAAATTGGGTTTGTGTTGCGAGTGGTAAGCATTTCGTGATTTCCCTCGGGTTAATTGCTGGAGTAAGAGCGAATATCCAAAAAAGCTAAAGCTTAAAATTCGTGAAGGCAGAGGGAGGTTAGTGTTTCCTTGTTCAGAGGCCGAAGTTAACTTTTTACATGCTTTTTTAATGGTCTACTTGTCGAGGAATCTTTATAAAATAACCGTAAATCCTCGTCGGTGTCCATTTGTTTGGAACTTGGTAGTGGTTTGGGCTATAGTTTTAGATTATATGAAACGATTATCATGACATGATGTTAAAGAATTTGATCAAAACATGCTACTCTTTTAATAGTAAAGAAAACATACGGCAACGAACATACGGCAATGAACATATATATATATATATATATATATATATATATATATATATATGTTCGTTGCCGCATCGCTCATTCAGAAATGAATTAGGGCACTCTGGCTATTGGGCGTGTATAATGATATTATACACGCTAAAAAGTCTGCCTTCTTCTACCGAGCGCCCATAGCTCAGTGGTAGAATCGCCAACTGACGCCAATTCGGATGTGTTTCAATCCTGGGTTACAAGCAATCGGAGTCTAACCGTACTGATGAGCTGTGATACAGTGAAACAGATATGCCAGCGGATGACTATATATATATATATACATAAAGAGAGAGAGAGAGACAGACAGAGACAGAGAGAGAGAGAGAGAAAAGAAAACCCTACACATAATTTTACTCTCAATATATTTGTTCTGGATGATATTCATTGAGCTCTTTATTTTTATCAAATTGATATTTTATATTAATTGGATAAAATATTTTGGGTTATCCTCTCCGTTCTCACGGGTTGCCATTCTCTTATATATATATATATATATATATATATATATATATATATACTAGCAGTATAGCCAGGCGTTGCTCGGGTGTAATGAAAACTTTAAAACTAATCCATGGTCCTGGAGCTCAGACTCTTTGGAAGTTAGCACGAAAGACTAAAAAGCAATAGTTGTTTCCAGTTAAAGTGAAACCGTAGACTGAAAAAAATGAATGGATGTAAGTGAAATTTTGATTTCCTGGTATCGATATCAAATAAGTTTTTTCGTCGTTTACTGAATTTTGAAGGCCAAATAAGTCCTCTGAGTAAATGGTATCATGGCTGAGACTAAGAACTACAATTATACCTACTTAGAACCAAACCCGAAGCAAAAACTAAAATAAAAAGCTGAAAAACTGATTTTGATTAGACCCGGTATCTTGCCTTATATATATATATATATATATATATATGTCATCGATTTTCTACAATATTGTAAGAACTGCAACCTTGAAACCTCTGAATATCGTTTCTTATGTCTTTGTCTATGAGTGTATGAAATTTGATTAAAATCGGACCACTCCTTCTATAACCCGATTTTTTCGATTATCGATTATCGCTATGTATCGGGGGTACCTCGACACAAAACCTAGCTAAGAACACTCGCAGATGCTTATAGTACAACTGTGGAAATTTTCAAGGAAATCGGTTCAGCCCTTTCGGAGTCTACAGGTAACGAATTCACACACACAGACACACACACACACACACAGACAAATTTCTATTTATAAATAAGTTTAAATATAAGTTTTAATGTATTTTTCCAAGTTTCGTTTACGGTGTTATTTATTAAAATCAAATTATCCTAAGATTATAGTGTGCTGATATATGTTCATGTACATTCGATGGCCTCAGTTATTTTCAAGAACCAGTGTAGTTTCTGTGCAATAGGGGTAATTCCCTTGTCCACATCCTGATATTCCTGATACATACTGGAAGCCTAGAAGTTTGAATTAATCTACGGTGACGTATGGATAATGGTTATTAGGAGTCAGGACGCATAAAAAATAATTGGATATATATATATATATATATATATATATATAGAGAGAGAGAGAGAGAGAGAGAGAGAGATGTTCATATCAAATGTACCATGTGCACTTTAAGATGTGGTCTGCTGTGCTGAATAATATTTTCTTTATTGTGCGGTTTTTTGAGTCTTTCTTGTACTGGGTGCTGTCCAGAATTTTGGTATTGTCCCCTATTTCTCTTATAGAGAAAGTTGCATTTTAGTCATTTATGGTTTCCTGATCCAAATGTGCATGGATTGCACTGAGTTTCGACAAGTGAGAAGTCAACCTATGATAGAGTATATGAATGCTGCCTAATTCCGAGAGAGATAAAGTCTTTGCCAGGATTCGTCATTGGCGGACACAATCTTAACAATATAAGATATGCGGATAACAGTGTTGATAGCAGACACAGGAAGGAAAATGCAGGACTTCCTACAGAAAGTAGCAAAAGAAAGCGAGAAGAAAGGGCAGAGCATAAACTTCAAGAAAACTGAATGTATAGTCATCAGAAAAAAGAAGACCCCAAAATGCCAACTACATGTCGGAGAAACTAAAATGAAACAAGTAAAGAAATTTAAATACTTGGGAAGCGTTCTGAGAGAAGGCGGAAAGTACGACGCTGAGATGCGAAGACGCATTGGCATGGCCAAGGACGCATTCCAAACGCTAACCAAAATACTGAGAAACAGTGGAAACTAAGAAAAGAGTGTTGGATTGCGATATGATATCTGTCCTTCTGTATGTAAGCGATCTCTTCAAGGATGAAGGAGAGGCTCGAGGTATCAAAAATGTTGTTCTATAGAAGGATGAGGATACCATGGACTGTGCACGTGAGCGATGACGAGGTATTGGAGTGGATGTAAATAAGAAGAAAACTCATACTTAACATCAGGATGAGACAGCTGTGGTTCCTGGGACACGTAATGAGGAAGGGAGTTATGGAGAATCTAATACTCATAGGGCAGATAGAGGGAAAGAGAAGCATGTTTGATAGGCTTGAACAAATGGGTGGCGGAGTGAGATTTGGAAGAGATACCGAGAAAAGTATTAAGAACGACAAGAGATAGGGGTAACTGAAAGTCCATGATCGCCTACGTCCTGAAGGGACACGGCACATGAAGAAAAACAAATTATCATGAACTATGGCATGTACAGACCCATAACACGATTACCACCGCTTGTGACAACGGGATTTGTCGGTTTTCCCTGATCAATATATCCATCCTCTGAATGTGATCTTCAGTGCGTGATGGTGAAGACTTAAGTTCAAAAAACATATTAATTCCAAGCCCCAGGGAGCATCCCTACCAAGCAGTAGTTCTACTTCGGAGAGGGGTTGGCTTTATTTCTCGGTGCCCTTGGCGTCCCCAAAAGAAGAAGTGTTGAGGGGACTTGTGCAATTTTTAAACGGTATTTTTAAGTATTAATTTTCTTTTCATTTCCATCCTCTCCCAAACCTCATCGTTGCTCACACGCTCGGTCCATGGTATCCTCAGCATCTTTGGTTGCTTTTCGGTTGCTTCAAGCCACCCACTCCGCCACCCATTTGTTCAAGCCTATCAAACATGCTTCTCTTTCCCTCGTCTTTCGGGAGATTGTCCAGCATTCACGGCCATGCTGAAGAACAAATATCACATAGTAATCGAGTACTCACTTCTTTTTTTCTACTTAAAATAAAAAATAATCAGGAAAGTCCTGATACTGGAAGAAAATTCTTTAAGTTGTGAGGTCAAGACTGAAATGACAGAAAAATTTTTTGTGGTCTCCATCAACAAATAAATTATACTTCGCAAGCGGATGACAAAAATTCCTAAATGTGGCTGAAAAATGTTTCTATTCGCCTTCTATTCACTTTGCGTTTTCGTTCCTTTTCGTTTTTATTCTATTTTTAACTGATTTATTTTTTAATATTCGGTTTCAGTCATTTCATCACCGGACGTGAGTCATAGAGTTTCGTTTGCGTGCAATGCCGAAAATATAAACAAAGTATACATCAAAAGAATATAAGACGAAAAATAATTTAAACTAAATTTAACCCCTAACTCTCTCTCTCTCTCTCTCTCTCTCTCTCTCTTGCACACATACACACTCTTTCTTCTTACCTATCTCAATATCTAAACTCTTACTGCCTGTATCCCCACCCACACACTCTCTCAAAATTTCCCTCTCTCTCTCTGTCTCTCTCTCTTTCTCTCTCTCTCTCTCTCTCTCTCTCTCATACACACTCTTTCTTCTTACCTATCTCAATATCTAACCTCTCACTGTTTGTATCCCCACCCACACACTTTGACAAAATTTCCCTCTCTTTGTACCTCTCTCTCTCTCTCTCTCTCTCTCTCTCTCTCACACACACACACACACACATTTTCTTCTGACATATCTCAATATCTAAACTCTTACTGCCTGTATCCCCACCCACACACTCTCTGAAAATTTTCCTCTCTCTGTATCTCTCTCTCTCTCTCTTTCACACACACAAACACACACACACACACACACACACACACACACACACACACTGTCGACATGCATATTCGATTTCGTCAGGCGATTTGTTTTTCGCCTGACGAAACCGAAAAGGTCGAAACCCTGGTAGCGTAACCGGCTGAGCTTCCCGATCTAAATATCTAAATGCTCTACTTGCTAAATCCTCATTTTCCTTCAAACATGTTTTGAGAACTTTCTATACAACTGTTTACTGATCTAATTTAAACATGGTCTATAACTAACTGTTCAATGTATACGGGGGGAAAATGAGCTTGTGTAGGGTGTGGGTAGTTCATTCGACCCCAAATTTTATGCTACAGGGATATTATGTGATAGTTTTGTGGACGCGTGTCATGTTTTATCAAAAAGATAGGAATTAAATGACAAACAATATGGAACATTTAATATTTTATTGCCTTAGCAAACTTAATAGAAAGAATATAAAAAGTGATAAATGGGTGTATTTCTTTTTTTTTAAAAATAATTTCGGCTCAAGCAAGGCGATAAAACTGTGGTGATACGGAATAAAAGCGAAGGATCGGATGTTATCGCTTTCACGACCAAAAAGCAAATGACCAAAAGTCGTCGTGCGCCGCCGGCTCCGCGCAGATGTTCCGGTTGAAAAATAAAAATTAATCAAATATTAAATTTCCATTTCGGGAGCCTACGCGAATTTAATTTATCAGCCAACGGGAAGCCCAGAATCAAATACAAGTGTGAAATTCCAAACGAGCTGCTGTGATCCAAAAAGCAGATATAAAAAGCGGATACAGACAGACCCCAGCAAGCAGAACTTGAGGATAAGAGTGTCATCAATATCCCCTTGACCTAAGTCAAGTAGCTACCTCTTTCCTTCTCCACTGTCTCAAAACGACTTACTGACCTAAGGAGCGACTACATCAGACATTCCTCACTTACACGCTCCCCACATTCCTAAGCCTTAAATCTCTTTTCAGCAGTATTATATTGCCATTAACAAAATTTAATGGCCGTTGTACCCATATTCGAAGACTGTTTCCTCACAAACCAACTTACCGACTTACGAACCTTGGGAGTGGAAAGTTCAAAATGAACATTCCTCACATACATCCGCTCCATTTTCAATTCCTTAAGCACTAATTACCTTTTCACCATTATTACCATAAACAAATTTTAAAGTTGTATTCGGATCACGTCGGAATAACCCACTATAAAACCACTAAAACGCAAAAAGTTACAAAGAGTGAAACAGTCTGAGAAAAAATATTTTTAAAGAGGAGAGGACAACAAAAACAATAATTAAGGAGACAAAAGATGACGATTGACATTGCATTTAAATTGTTAAAGATCTGAATTGACTGAAAAGTAAAAAACCGGAAGATATGAAGACAAGATGTCAGGTCAAGACAAATAACAGTAGAGCATTTTCTTTAGACTTTGTACAAAAAAAATCTATAGCAAAAGTACCAGGCCAGGTATAGCAGAAACATTCAATGCATGGACGAATGGTAAACTTGTAAATGTGTAAGATAGATTCTGGCGTGATAAATTGTCTAGAACTACATAGTGAACTAACTTTCCTAGCAGCAAGCCGAGCTTTGGTTCTAGATAATTGTTCCATGTGATGTTAGTGAAAAATATTACATCGAGAAGACGTAATGAGGTTATCATCAGCCATGATGAAGAGAGCAGTTTCGTTTGAGAGGCGTTAAATTAACAAGTCCATTTTGCCTCAGTTAACAACAGATTGATGGTCATTTTTTTTATATATATAAGCTACAAAGCTGACATTATCAAACCGATCTGACTTACTATTCAAACAGGAGTATATATTAGTGACATCAGCATAGATACCGAGTGGGAAATGGCGACATCGGGAAGGTCGTTGATGAAAATTAGAAAGTGTGAGTGTTCTTGTATTTATCTGTGTGTATTTCTGCCTATAGTTGTCTATAAGTAATTCAATGTATGTGGTTTTATTCTGTACATGATGTTGTTTTGTGGATTTTTAAATCGCATACGTAGTCTATTTTTTTGCTTGTGAATTTGCGTGCGTATATATTTAATTATATTTATTTGTTTACTCACTGGAATATGACGGTCTTGACTTTCTTTAAACTTCTCAGGCTTATGTCATCTTACGAAATCGGTATTACAATATGTAGCATTTACAGACGTTTTCCAAACCTGACTTTAAATGTAACGGATAAATTGACACGTCACTAAAAACAAGAGTTAAAAAAAATGTGTATATATATATATATATATATATATATACATGTGCTTATATGCATATGACTACATACTAGTTTATGTATGTATGTGTGTATATGTTTGTCCATATGTGGTAATATGTGTGTATTTGTGTGTGTCTCTTTTCACCCCATTTCTTATTTGAATAAACTTACAATAATCAATATGTAATGCTTTGTTAAACTCAGAATTTAAAATTCGTAGTCTCTAACAGTCATTCATAATAAAAATATATAATTTTTTAAAATAAAATTTTATTTTTATTGTAAAGTGAAACTAATAGTCGATTAGTAAAAATGATTTCTATTTTAATCAAATATTAATATCAATGCCCAATAAATTCATTTTAGAGACTGTTCATATATTCTTAAAATTAGAAATTATTTGTATTTGGTTGGTCAGCACAGACTAAGTATCAATGTCTCCCTGATTGTGGGGGCTGGCTATTTTTTAACTTTTTAAAACTCTTCAACTTCAAATCAGCATCATCACGTGATAAGACACGAATAATGTCGAAACAAAGTAGCTACTTTTGTATTGATATTATAACATATTTATGTTATAAATTCTAAATAAATATTATATATATATATATATATATATATATATATATATATATATATATAATTAATCTCAAGTAATATTGCTAAGAAGAAGAAATAAACCCCTAACCTAAGTAATTTAGAATGAAATAGGATAATTTTCACTTAGATAAAAAAAATTCAAAATGAAAAATTTAGAACCGGAATGAAAAACTTGCAACTAGAGTGAAAAGGGGATATAAAGAACGGAGGAAGTTGTTTTAATTATTCTGTAGTATAGAGCTAATAAGAGAAAATAAATCGATTATATTAGGAGAAATAAATTTTAGATTAAGTATGATTAAAATTTGGCGCAGACTAATATCGAACGATTGAACTAGAAAATGTATATAGTTAAAAGAAATTAACTATATTATTATAATATTACTGAGTTAAAATCTAAAGTTTTAAATTTTGGATTTGTGACGACATTTGCTTATGAATTCTTTTTCTAATTTTAAAAGCAAATTTTTCTTAGGATATTTCATTATTTTAATTTTTTTTTAACTAAACATTGATTGCATTCATCGTAAAGGTTATGGGGGATACGGGCCGAACCTGTTAGTTTCCAACTCAATATTGGGTTAAGTCACTCTTCCTTCATTTCCCAAATCTTCGGGAAAAAGAAGTCTGGAATTTTAGATTGGGGTTGGAAAAGAAGTGGTTATGAGACTAGTAACGTTGTTTAAATTCTCCATCCGAAATTCCTTTGTAAACATGATAATTCTTTTTGTTATTTATAGGGAAGATATTGGCTTGTAGATTACTTGGGTAGACCTACATTTGCCATCCACTGGACAGTTGCTGATGGATCTACAATTGCAAGAAGACAAAATCCTAGTTTTAGCATTGGTCCTGTCTAAATTTCTCAAAATTTGACTGATTGTGGAATTAATAATATTGTCCATATTGTGTGTGCAGGAACAACTAATTTTTATAGTATTTCTATTAAAGATTTTGTGTAGGAGATTATTAGTATGGAAATACTGCTTACTAATTTCAGAAATTATTTTCCTATATTGCTTTTAGATAGTCTACAGAATGGGTGGGAGGTTAAACCATAATACTTTCTTTTTATGTCTATTTCTTGCACTAGATGATTCAGAATTAATAACTGGTTTTGTATATACTAATCTATTCTTGAAGCTGCTTTCCTGAAGGACTTTATTTTATAATTTTTTTAATTTCAATGAAAATTTTGAGGTTTGAAGATGATAGATTAATTCTAGTGTTAACAATGCTGTGTATTTTATTTATAATAGTATTAGGGTGGTTGGAACAAACATTAATACAGCTAGAGTTATCATTTTCTTTGAGGTAAGGTTGGTAGGAACCGTCATTAAAATTGAGAGTGATGTCCTAATAATTGACTGTTTTTTTAGATTAGAGGAAACTTCAATATTAAAGCCTAGAAATTTAAGAGCCCTAATAATTCTATTAGTTAAGGTTCATATTGTATTCTCAG
>JBBBDQ010001430.1:3545000-3575000 GCA_037127315.1 Ascarosepion bandense
TCACACATTTCTTAATATATAATATAATATTTATGTAAAGATGATGACACAAATAATAATAATAATAATAATAATAATAATAATAATAGCTTACCTTAGTTTTCAGTTGAAAAACTGATTGTTTCAAACAGAAAATAAAAAAACGAGTAAATAAGTTCAGAAAAAGTACAAAAGTAGACGTTGATAGGCATAACAAATTATTTCCATGTCACCGTGGAGTCGATTTAGATTTTAATAATGCAAACCAGCGGCATATGAAGAAACTAGAGGTTGTCTTGATATTTTTAAAGCCTGATATTCTGTGCGTTGTGGTGCAATGGATATCGACTCGGAATGAGATATCGAATTCGAAATCCGAGTTCGAATTCCAGTTGAATTCATGGCATTCACTTCCCGCAAATTCTCTTGGGAAAGGTATTAATCTGTCTCTTCCCTCCATTTATGGGTTAAATAATAGAACAGATTGGGTTATATAGCCTTGGCTGGCAACCAGTCTACTGCAGAAAGTAATGGCAACCTACTACGGGATAATCTGTGCAATCAGTCATGTCTCTTTCGTGACATGATCGCCGAAGCGTGTATCACGTATGGCACTTAACTGACTGACTGATTCTGTGGGACTTTCAAATTTAAACGGAATGACCCACTCCAAGCCAGGAGATTAGGTCCAAGAGGATGAAAAGTACAACACTGAGATCCGAAAACACTTTGGCATGGCCAGGGATGCTTTTCAAAGGCTAACCAAAGTTCTGAGACAGGAAAATCTCATTGAAAACAAAGAAAAGGGTACTGGATGATATTTGTCCTTCTGTATGAAAGTGAATGATGGACGATCTCTTGAGGGATGAAGAAGATGCCCGATACAGCAAAAATGTGATTGTACAGAATGACACTGAGAATACCATGGTTTGGAGAATCTTATACTCACAGGACGGCTAGAGGGAAAGAGAGACAGGGAAAACCAGCGCGAGATATATTTGATAGGTCTGAGCAAATGAATGACGGAGCGGTGTTTGAGAGAGATACCAAGACGAAAAATATTAAGAGCGGGAAGAGAACAGGGATAAGTAGAAGTCCATGATTGCCTACGCCCTGAAGGGACACGACACATGCAGAAGAACTTGTAAAGAAGAAAAAGTCTTAGATAATTAATAATTTGTCTGTTATAAATTCAAAGTTATTAAAACTTATAGTTACGAAATGACATTATATATTTTAATAGTCACTTATCTTTTTTTTTTTTTAATCATATCACCCCAAGCAAGGCGAAAACGCCACTGATGCGCAGGGGGCTACGTAAGAGTGAAAAGATTGGAAAAGAGAAAAACCGGAAACCACATCCTAAACAGGAAACAAAGGATGAGCCTCTTCACCTGTTCAATAGACGTGGGTGGAGTGTGAACCGGGCGATAGTTTAGTCTATCTGTCTCCACTTTGAGTTTAGGCAGAGATTATCAAAATATATGCGCACGACGAGGTATTCACACATTTTAGGTTATAGTTTATTTGATTTTTTTTATACTGTTTGAAAATTTTAAAAGTGAACATTTAATTTTATTTCTTATTAATAATGCGGTATTGAACATCATATATTTTTTAATCATTTCATCCCAAAGAAACCGGGACCGCTACTAGTGTGCAGGGGATTACAATGTGCGAAAAGACCGAGTACAGTGAGTATTGAAGAAAGGAGAAAAGATGGACGGAATTCAAGAAGACGGAAGATCGCAACTGACGATTGTAGCTATCATACGTCCTTCGGCCTTGGCCGAGATAGAACTCACTACACTCCTCCAGTATTCCCTGTGCATTTGATACCCTGACGCAGTTTATAGCAAAATTCCTAATCTTGTCAAATAGCTGAATACTTAATGCTTCGTCAGGGCTACCAAGGCTGTTTTTTTATTGTGAGACCAACACTGGATGGGTTGCCTGCAGGCCCCATCCTGTTATTTAACCCATAACTGTATTAATACCTTTTCCAAGGGTACCAGTGCTTAAGTGAATGCAGGGTACTCAACTGGAATTCGAACTCGCATCACCGATTTCTCTTTCCAAGTCGACATCCACTGCACCACAACACACATCCGTCACTGAACGCTTACAGCGCCCGGTCTTCCACAAGCGGTCACCCATCTAAGTACTGACCAGGCTCACGTTGCTTAATTTCGGCGATCGAACGAGAACCGGTGTATTCAACGTGATATGCTTACAGCATATCAGGAAATCAAGTAAACGGAAGGGAGTTCCACAAGCGAGAAGTGCGAGAAAAGAAACTGTTCGAGTAGAATTGACACTTACATTTAACTATTTCAACGGCAGAAGGGTGGGACCTAGATGCCAATCTAGTAGCACGCTTACATTAACGTGGATGACGCACCACGGAAAAAGCTCGTCAGAGAAATTGCCATGAACATATTTCTAAAAAGTCACGTCACGTAGGTGAAAAAGTGACTGAAGTCGGGATGCCAAGTCAGGACTGATTACATTGCAGATCCTTCTTTGAATAAATAATAATTACAAAGACTCAGTCAGTTAAGTGCCATACGTGATACACGCTTAGAGACATGACTGACTGGGCAGAAGATTATCCCGCAGGAGGTTGTCATTACTATCCTTCTGCTGTAGACTGATTGCCAACCAAGGCTATAGAACCCAGTCTGTCCTGTTATTTAACCCATAACTGGAGGGAAGAGATGGATTAATACCTTCCACAAGGGTATTTTCGGGTAAGTGAATGTCTATGAATTCAACTGGAATTCGAACTCGGTTCCTCGATTTTTCGTTCCGAGCCGATATCCACTGCACCACAACGCATATACTGCACCACGTAAAAAGACTGATTTACCTTAAAACATCTTTGGAGAGCACATTTGGAGTATAATAAAAGTTTTTTGGCCAAACACGGACTTTGCTATTATTTTTATTAGATACTTTATAATAGATAGATAGATAGATAGATAGATAGATAGATAGATAGATAGATAGATAGATAGATAATACAATTGAAAGAAATTTAAGTCTTCTATTCCCCCATGCATTTAATATTGCTGCTATATCTTTTTGGTGCTTCTGCTATTAATCTAAAGCTTCTTAACAAAAATCGAAAGAATCTACAATGTTATAAGTCTTTACTTGGTATCTTGGATTCAATGACTTTCTCTTCGCCTTAACGTAGCCCCCCTGTGCCTTTTTTAAAAATATTTTCATGGCAATTGCTCTGATGAGTTTTTCTCTTTGGTCCCTTGACTTCACGAATTAAGTGTAGTACTAAGTGGCAGGAAGATCTCATCATTTTACTAGGTGTAACTGCAAGTGCTATTCTAATATTTTCTTCGATTGTACTTCTCGCCTGTGAAACTTTCTTCTGACTTCTTGCGTTCCTGTCAACTACGACCTTCAAAAATTTAAATTCAATGCCAATCTTTTGTCTTTTTCAGTTCCTTTCTTTTAATTTCCTTTCTCCTCGATAACATTTTTTTAGTTTCCTTCACTCTATTTTCTTTCATTTGCAGTATCCCCTTGTTTGTTAAATGAGTAAAAAGAATTACGGAAAATACTTTGGCAGAAAAGTGTAAAAATTATGGAACGTGGACGTGAAGGTGATACTCATCAATGCTGGTGTGCCTGTAAGAATTCTGGAAAATCACGCAAAAAGATTATGAAGAATTAAAACAGTTCAGACATTACTAAAATTCAGTAATAAGACCGAAGAAAATGATTTTAGTATTGAAAGGACTTGATCCCCAGAGAGAGCGAATAGTTGTTGCTTAAAAGAAAACTCAACGCATACGAATAAATGAAGAATAATACGCTTAGCACATGTGGCCAAAACAGACCAACTCAGAAGACGCATTTCAGGAATTTAAAGCAAAGTTCATGTTTTTTTTACCTTTCCTCCTCAGATGGTATTTTGTAAGTCGGTTTTATTTGATTTTTACTTATTAATTTATTGGGTTGTTATTAATGTTTGTAAGCACTTCCTTTTTGTTTTTTTCTTTCAATTGGAGTAGATAGACTAAACTATCGCCCGGTTCACACTCCACCCACGTCTATTGAACAGGTAAAGAGGCTCATCCCTTGTTCCCTGTTTAGGATGTGGTTTCCGGTTTTCTCTTTTCCAATCTTTTCCCTCTTTTCTTTCTTTTTTTTCTTTCAATTGGAGTAGATAGACTAAACTATCGCCCGGTTCACATTCCACCCACGTCTATTGAACAGGTGAAGAGGCTCATCCCTTGTTCCCTGTTTAGGATGTGGTTTCCGGCTTTCTCTTTTCCAATCTTTTCCCTATTACGTAGTACCCTGCGCATCAGTGGCGTTACCACCTTGTTCGGGGTGATATGATTAAAAAAAAAATGTGTGGTGTTATGACGGTGGCTCGGGTATATTGTTGGGGAGTCATAATTTCTTTTACCTTTATCTGTATGATTTAACCGGTTAGTTCCATTTGGTTTATAAACTACCTACATGAAAAAGAAGATTTAAAGAAAGTTATAATGAAAAAGAAGAGAAGAGAAAAGCAGAACGAGAAAAGAAATGAAAGGGAATGAACAAGTGATGAAAGAAAAAGCGCATGAGAAAAAAATAAAGAAAAATCTTTAAAAAAGAAAAGTATTAAAAATAAAAAGACAAGCCCTTGTTGAACAAAATGTAAAAAAGAAAGATAATTAAAATTGCAGAAAGAAAGAAACCTGTAAAAACAAAGAAAAAAACTTCATTAAGAAACTCGAAAAAAAAAAAACGAAACACAGAAACATTTAAAAATCAACAAAACGAAGAAAGAAACCTGTTAAACACAACAAAAAAGAAACTTATTAAAAACGTAGAAAGAAAAAAAGAAGAGTGAAAAACAACAAAAAGAAAACTCCGAAAAAAAGAAAGAAAAACAACAAAAACAAAACAACCAAAAAAACAACAAAAACAAAAGACAACAAAAAACAAAAAACAACAAAAAACAACAAAAAACAAAACAAAAAAACGAAAAAAACAAAACAATCAAAAAACAACAAAAAAAACTCCGAAAGAAAGAAAGAAAGAAAGAAAGAAAGAATGAAAGAGAAGTGTTCAATAGAACGTCTATTAATATAATGAAAACAATATTATATAATGTTTTATCAATTTGAAAAGAAATAGGTTGAGACAGTCAGAAGTGTATGAATTTGGAGACTGTATCGGTTAATTCTATTTGTCGTTCACGCAAAGCAATTGAATTGTGTTTGTGCGCATGTGTATGGATATGAATTCGCTTGCGTGTTAAATTCACTGAAATATTCAAATCCCCGTACCCTTTATAAATAACGTAGCAAGAAAATGAAAACAATTTAGATACTAAAAAACATGCACCCCTTTTTCTAATGAGTCTATATCAGCAGATAAATCATTCATTTCGAACGTAACTCCTTATTTGTTTTTTTAGGAAGGAGGGTTGCTTAAAATTACCAGCTTATTAAAACAAAATCCAGTATTAACTTTTCTCTCAAAAGAGAGAGTGCCTGGATTCCAAATTGTTAGCTAAAATTCCCCAAAATTCTGCGTCTAAATTACGGGCGAGCTCATGTGCGGTTCGCCTCGAAATGGAAAGTGGCTCTGACTGTCGCCAATCGGAAGCATTTGCAGGGTTTCGTACCGGGCCTAAACGTAATTTTCCAGTGTCTGAAAGCGCTTATCGAGGGTGGGCCGGAGGCTGATCATCTCTGGTCGGGTCGGCGCGATGAGGGGGGTATGATGTTGAAATACCCGAAACACCCTAGTGATCCTCGCGTTGACATCACTCACGACACCCTCTAGCGCCCCCCATTACGGTGCGTATGTTGGAAATTCATAGAAAAAGTATTTATTCATTCTTTTAGACTCTATCTTTTATGACTTTAAACGTTATTTTTAGTGGATAACCACAACGTTTAAGAGAGATAAAAGTCTGTTAGATTAATTAATGAAAATTTCATTACTTCTATAGAAATTACTTTCCTTACGTTTCAGATACGAAACAGCAATTATGAACTTTAGGGGAAAAAAGACGGATGCGCTTAAAAGGCAATATTCAGCCTCGATGGGATCGTCCAGGCTCGTTATGGCTGAGTTGGATCTGACGACGGTTTCTCCTGCAAAGGAGGACGCAGTTCCGAATTCTGACCGAATACGCATCGTCATCTTTAATATTTCTTGTATACTGAGATCAGTAGACAAAAAATAAATAAAAATAATTTAAAATATTGTCTCAAAAAAAAAAACACTAGAGAACTTCGCCTGCCTTAATGTATATTGGTAATTTTGATAATTTTTTTCTGAATTTATTTTTATTTCACCTTACTATGTACATTTGTTTTTATTTATTTATTTATTTATATATTTAAAATTTTCTCTTAATATTTGCCAAAAACATGTATATGTGCGTTGTGATTCAATGGATATTGGTTTTAAATAAGAAGTTGGGGAACCCAGTTCGAATTCCAATTGAACTCATTGCATTCACTTACGCGAAAATATCCTTGGAAAAAGTAATAATCCATCACATCTCCCTCCAATAATGGGTTGAATAACAGAACAGATTGGATTGGCAAACAGTCTACCGCAGAAAGAAATGGCAACCTACTGCGGGAAAATATTCTGCCTAGTCAATCATTGATCGAAAGAGACTTGATCGCTCAAGCGTGTATCATGTATGCCAATTAACTGGCTGACATATATATATATATATATATATATATATATATATATATATATATGTGTGTGTGTGTGTGTGTGTGTGAGAGAGAGAGAGAGAGAGAGAGCGTCTTAGTCATCCACATACAAGCCTGTTTCGCTGTATCACAGCTCATCAGTTTGGCTAGACACACCCACTTGCTTCTGGCAGGGATCGAAACTCGACCGATTTGGTGTCAGTCGGAATCGCTTATATATATATATATATATATATATATATATATATATATGCTAACACGTCTGCATAATTTACTTGCACGCTTATTTATTGTTGATTCTCGAGGCCCTTCCTTACATTTCATGAGAGTTTTTTTTTCAGCGTGGTTAACTGAGCGATGAAGTTTGTCCAATTTTACAAAAGGTCAATATTGGGACTTATAAGTTAAAACCTTTATAACTCTTTGATACTCTCGGTCCACATCCCTCCCTCCGATATATAAAGTTTTTTTTTCTTTAGTAAGCCTGTTAGTACTACATTCGTTTTTGTTTTCTGTCGTCCTCAGTATGAAGAAACGGGAATCTTCGATCGAATATCTAAGAAAATTGATATCCTCACTCATTTTCCTCATCTAGCTTTTATATCTGCGTAGACTTCAATACCAACCATAATGAATGGTTAGTTCACTTTGTAAAAACCGATGAGGAAGACAGATATTGGAGAGACTTCTCCATAGCCTATGAACTAACCCAGATCAACCAAGAACCTATTATCAGCCGAACTTCCTCGTACTTTTTATAACCTTCTGTTCTGATAAATGCTTAGCAAGTTTCTTTTCCTCATCAGGCAAGCCAGACTATTTTCTAATCAGTGTCCATATTGATGCCAGACCTATGAGATACCCTGATGTACCGTTTCATAGAACGTTTTTTTGCTATTCGAAGGCAGACTGGGACAGCTTTCGATCCTACATGATGAAAGGATCCCTTCCAAACTTCTTTAAGCACACTGACCCCAAAACAGCTGCCATTGCCACTGATTTAATCCTTTTTGGTATGGAGTTTTATCC
Source organism: Ascarosepion bandense (assembly GCA_037127315.1). NCBI lineage: Eukaryota > Metazoa > Mollusca > Cephalopoda > Sepiida > Sepiidae > Ascarosepion > Ascarosepion bandense. Next base: position 3,552,710 of record JBBBDQ010001430.1, read on the forward strand.
AAAAACATATTCGAACAAAAACCAAACAGTCAGATTTTATTTAATCCTGTATGCACTGCAGCCATATCTCACCGAAACAACTACTTCAATATTTATCGCAAGGAGTGATGTAGTTTGACCCTTACTGCATTCAGAACTGCTCACAACTGCTTCATGGTTCTGGGTATGGCGGTAAACTGCATCCGGCAGCAAGGCCTCTCATTGGGAGGTTGTGAGGAGCATGGAACCACCTCTTAATTGTTGTTGTTCCCAGGTCCACCCTGACCCGGAGTGGGAGCACCTGTTAGGGGTGCTAGCTATGCACAAATAGTTAAACGTCAAACTGGGGTCAAATCACCATGAAAGTATCAAAAATAGAAAAATAGTATCAAAATAGAATATATACATTTTTGAAGGAAAAATACTAGCAACAATACATTTTTTAAGGAAAAAAATTATTACTAGCAATACCTTTTTAAATACAAAACTAGAAGTCATCTTCAGTTTTTTTTAAATAAAAAAATTAAATTTTTTTTTCATAAAAAATTGACTAAATCGACTTTTTCATCATAACAAAACATTCAAAAATACCTTAAAACCCTACCTTTTTGGCATTAAATAACCCACAAAGATTGTTATGCCGTTAAACAAAACTCAAATTCAAACTGAAACAACTGCTTCAAAAGAGTTCTAGAAAACGTCAAGCGCAGTTATTTATGTACGTGCATCTGACCAAGGTTGAAAAACAAACTGGAACCCATGAATTCTGGAAAATCACCAACCAAATCATGAACAGAGATAAAGCAGCCGTGTCCATAATTATAAATGGATCGGAGGTCATATCTTCCTCGACAGTCAAGGCGAACATCTTCACCTCGATCTTTGCCGCTAACACTAGACAACAAAACCTTACCCTCTCAAATTCCCTCGTCTCACTGAGCACAATCTCAGTAATATTACATTACAGCACGAGAAGGCTTATCAAATGCCTTGACCATAAGAAAGTCAATGGCTCAGACAAAATTCCACTGGTTTTCCTTCAGAATTTTAACCGCTGCTTACTATAATCTTAACCTGTTCAAGGCTAAGGTTAGCCGTTATCAAATGACCACCTAACGTACCCGTATACTTCGAGTGCCTCCCGGGTCTTTTAAAGAGTAAGCCTTTAAAAAAATAAATAAACAAACATCTACTCAAATATGAGTATCCATTAGAAATAACGTTTAAAGTGACAAAGGTATCTTTGTATTTATTCGACCATTACAGAAAGACATCACTTCTCTTTCTCAATAATTTTAAATGTTATTGGTTCAAGGAAGAAACAAATTAATTTTAAGTTTTTTAAAATGTACTGATTGGATAATTTTTTTCCAGGAAAGAAGTGGTCTGTATACTTGAAAAACATACTAACCCGTGAGAGAATTCGGGTAAATATACAGGATACAGTAAAAATATTCGTCTTAAACTGATTAACTTTAGGAAGGTCATTTTTTTTTTTTTGTCATTTAAGGGCGTGAGTAATCATGAAGAAAAATGGCGCTCTTTCTGTTCACCAAACTAGAGGTTGTTTGTCTGAGTTTCGGATTTACTATTTCCAGTTGGCTTACATAACTAAGTGCATCAATTGTTTAGCCACTTTGAGGGAAGCTTGGATGCATGAAACAAGTGCTGTTCCAAAAATGTTCGCCATTACTTATGGTTAATGCTTACGCATCGGGTTATCGTCTGCATTCAACCATTGTACATATCTTTAGTTTATATCAACTATTCAATTATTATACACAAATCGGTTTTTATCAGAAACACTGACACAAACGAAAAAAGCGATAATAGTTATTGGAATTTTAAAAAATATATTTTCAAGAAACAATTATTTAATAGAAAATTTTAATTAATTTAAACCGACAATAGCACAGTCAATATATACTGAACTAGCAGTATAGACCGGCGTTGCTCGGGTGTAATGAAAGCTTTAAAACTAATCCATGGTCCTGGAGCTCAAACTCTTTGGACGTTGGCACGAAAGACTAAAAAGCAATAGTTGTTTCCAGTTAAAGCGAAACCGTAGACTGAAAGTAAAATGAATGGATGTAAGTCAAAATTTGATTTTCTGGTATCGATATCAAATAAGGTTTTTTGTCGTAAACTGAATAATGAAGGGTAAATAAGTCCTCTGAGTAAATGGTATCATGGCTGAGACTAAGAACTACAGTTATACCTACTTAGAGCCAAACCCAAAGCAAAAACTAAAATAATGGCGCTGAAAAAAATACAGACATACAGGCAAATAAACATACACACACAAACATCTTGCCTTTTATATATATATATATACATTATCGATTTTCTGCACTATTGTAAGAACCGCAGCCTTGAAACTTCTGAATATCATTTCTTATGTCTTTGTCTATGAGTGTATCAAATTTGATTAAAATCGGACCACTCCTTCTATAACCCGATTTTTTCGATTATCGATTTTCAATATTTATCGGTGATACCTCGACACAAAACCTGGCTAAGAACACTCGCAGACGGATATAGTACAACTATGTAAATTTTCAAAAAAATCGGTTCAGCCGTTTCAGAGTCTATAGGTAACGGGGACACACACACACACACACACACACACACACACACACACACACACAGAGATAAAGTTCCATTTATAAATAAGTTTAGATGTTTACTCATAAGGAAACTGCTAATATCATATTACCATTACCACTTTTGACCGTAATTTTACTAGATGAGCCGAAAACCATAAGGTAGTCATTTGTACGTAAATTTATTAACATGGTCATTCTTTTATGTGATGTGTCCCTTCAGAACAGGAGTAATCATGGCTCTCCAGAACTTTCTACTCTGCAATGTTTATCTCTTTACTATCCTTCCCAGGCTCTATTCTGTCATACATTTACAAAAGCTTGTCAGGTAGGTTAGTTACTGTTACCCACTGTTTCTCTTGCTTCTATATGGCGTGTGAGTTGTTAGTTTCTCCAAACCAATTTCCTCCTTGGATGTGCGTTCTGGTGCAGTGGATATCGGCTCAGAACGAGGAATCGGGGAGCCGAATTCGAATTCCAGTTGAATTCTTTACATTCACTTACACCCAAATACCCTTGGGAAAGATATTAATACGTTTCTTACCTCCAGTTATGGGTTAAATAACAAAACAGATTGGGTTCTATAGCCTTGGCTGGCAACCAGTCTACTGCAGAAAGTAATGGAAATCTACTGCGGGATAATCTTCTGCCCAGTTAGTCATGTCTCTTTCGAGACATGATCGCCCAAGCATGTATCATGTATGGCACTTAAATGACTGACTGACTTTCCTCCTTATGTATTCCAGAAAACTCAGTTGTTGTTATGGGACCTACCGTTTTGGGACTATAATGAACTCTTCTTATTATGAATACCGGGAGAATATGTCTGTCGGGTAGAGTTGAGTTGGGTTGAGTCACCCCGGTTTAATACTTGGCAGTCAGATTGACGTATAACACTTTTGTATTTGTTTTCTGTTTAATATATATGTTTCACTAATTCCCGAGTTCGAGTTTTCTTCCGGACCTATCCTTGGTCCACAACAATTTTCTCTTTCTGATTCTAAGTATAAGTGCATTTTTTTTTCGTTCCCATTTTGCTTAACATTTCCTCTTTGCTTACATGTTTCGTTCATGTTATTCTGTCATTTTAAAAGAAATGATAAGGACATTTCTACAAACGAAATATTGATACTTTTATTTCAATATGATTTTATTCTAATCATTTAACAAAAGAACCCATACCCATTCAAATGTACAAGCGATTTTAAGTCGGATCAATCTACGAGTTCTACTGTTACCATGTATCCCAATAATACCCGCCATCAGGTCATCAACGACTAAACAGGTTCCCCATCACGCTGTCCTGGTGAAGATTGTTGAATAGATACTCCAGCAGGATTAAAAACAAGCCTTGTCAATGCTTTTTGTAGTCTCAACTGCCATCTAGTAAAATGAGGTAGACTGGATTCCGTAGTTCTTGTGAAATGGTGACACAGTATCGCTGGGCGTAGGACTTACTAGACTAAAGGGCGGAGGGTTCTACGAATGTAATCAACGGTCACGTGTCCATGACCAAAGCAAGCCTTCAAGTTGGAGGATATTAGCCGCGCTTTCACTTGGATGGGCGGCGCTAAGTCTGCTTTCCCAAAACATGAATATTTCTTCGGCTTCCAACCAGCATATGTTGAGGGTCATAGAACTGATGCTGACGCTGCTACTAATGATGGTGAAGAGAAGGATGAAAAATGTTCTTCTGCTAGAATTACATTTTTTATTCTTCTTGAGTGACCATCTAGCAATATATTCTTGTGTATAAATAACTAGCATCATAGCCTGGCGTTGCCCGTGCAACTCAGAACATTTTAGTAGTAGGACTCGGTTATATAAAAAAAATAGTTATATAAAAAATTATTGTTCAAAAATTGTTAAAAAATTCCATTAAAAAATCTATTTTCTTTTGTTTTGCGTAAATGTGATTTGATGTTTTGTGTGACATTGTAAACAGCATTGCGTTTGTTTTTGTTTCAAAATTACGAGGGAAAATATTTACATTTTTTGTTGACTAAATGAATTTAACATAAAATAAAAATTATTTTGTTTTACTGAAATTAAAAATATAAAAACTATTACGCTCTTAGTTCAGAAATTTTCGAAGAATATTTAAAAATGTAGAAATATAAAAACTATTACGCTCTCAGTTCAGAAAATTATTTTTTAAATATTCTTTTTGTTTCAAAATTACGGCAAAAATTTCACATTTTTTGTTGACTAAATTAATTTTTAAAACGTCAGAATAAAAATTAAATATAAAGGCCCATTTTTTTAGTCGCGTTTGACACGTGTGATTTGATTTCTGTGACGTAATCTAGCAACCATCTTAGATCTTAGAGGTTTTACGGAGCAAATATAAACAATTTGCACCATTCGCCAAAAAGTGCGAAAGGGAAAATTGCTGAACTTAAACTCAAAAATTATATGTCGACCTGGCTTCCCTGTAGATATGTGTCCCTAGAAAGTTTGAATGGCGTAGCTTAAAAAATGTAGGCGTGCATATGGAACAGGTCACAGACAGACTCACAGATTGCCTTTTATATATATAGATTAGATAATATGAGGGTTTTGCTGCATTTTTTGTTTACAATAGAGATCATTATCAACCCTCTTAGCATCAAAGGCTACCTATCTGTGACCAAGACAAACATTCAAGTTAGAAGACATCAGCTGTGGTTTGACCAAGAGATGGATGGGATCTGTCGGGTTTACTAGCTCAAGACACGTTACACATGAATCAATACCACTCTGGATTTCAGTCAAGATATGTGGACAAAACTTGTCAGGTGCTCAACTGCATAGCGATCCTTCGACCACACCCGATCATGGAAGTGATGATGATGATTTTTAGTTCTTCTAATGCGTGTGATCGTTCCTATTCCTTGTGAAATGTTCAACGCCGAGCAGAAAGAGAACAACGTATGACGGTGTTTATTTAGAAAGCACGATAAACATATTGCGAAAAACCGGATGCAGCGGTGAACTGGCGAATAAGCCTTAGCCGCAGTTTGCATTGAAGTAATAGCGACTGTTACTCCTGCATTAAGCGATAGCACGCACGGCAAAGAGACGAGAGGAAGTTCAAAACATCTCCATTCTGAAAATGTGTTATGAAAATAAAGCACGTTCACCAAGAATTAAGAATTCATGACAAGTCAAGTCACTCTTTGTCATAGTTAATTCAATAAAGAGTAAAATAAAGTAAAAACTAGAAAAAGACACGTAAAGAAAATTAGATTCACACACATATATACGTGTGTGTGTGTGTGTGTGTGTGTGTGTGTGTGTGTGTGTGTGTGTGTGTGTGTTTGGGCAGCAATCTTTCTTTTCAACATGTCTCGTTAAAAACGAAAAATAAGGAAGATTTTATTAATTTTTCATTTAATTTTTTTCCTAGTATTCTTACATGTTTCTTTTTTGCTGGAGATAAGGAATGATGTAAAAATGTTCCATAATTTTTTTACTTTCCAAGCGTTTTCAGCCTCTTCACTGGCCATTCTCAAGAACGTTATTTTTCCGATGATGTTATTAAATAACATCGGAAAAATTCAATCGGAAATTAACAAAATCTTTTTCGGTCGTTTTTAACGATTACGCTCTCGCCCGTCGATTGAGCACTCTGAAAAATGATAGATTTGAAAAACAGCAGCTACTCACCGCTATTTACTCATCGTTCTTTAGCAATGAACTGTAAACTCTTGTTTACATTGTGTATATAACACGCTAAAATCTGCCTTCCTCCGGTGTGCGCCGATACCTTAAGGGTAGAATCTCCGACTGATGCCAAATCAGGCTGGATGTAATCGAATATCTAGCCGTATTGATGAGCTGTGATACAGCGAAACAGAACTGTCTACGAATTATTCATACATACATACGTACATACATACATACATACATACATACATGTAGCATTTTTGGTAATTGGTAGAGATAATTCCTCGGAGGATATTAATCCGATGAGAACTCAATGCTAAAAACTAACAGAATATTATAATGAAAATAAATTAAACATTTTTTTACAAATTCATCGATAATTTATTTCGTGAATATATAAATATTCAACTCATCAGACCGAATTTTTACAAAACTGAATGGAGTTAATTTATCCAGACGAAAGTAATGGTGAACGAATGGGAAGGGAAGATGGAAAAGATTTTATTGATAAAAAAGAAGGTAAGAGTTACAATATGAGGTTTAAGAAAAAACCGAGCCGATATGATGACCTAAAAATTGACATTTTCTTAAAATTTAGCATTTTCAAATACAAGGCGGGAAATTTAGGGACCGTATTTTAAATAAATAAACTGAATTGTAAGATTTTTATGTTAATTCTGACGACAAAAATAAAACTTCGTCTTAAAAATACTTATTAATAAATACAATATTGATATATATGTATGTGTGTGTGTGTGTGTGTGTGTGTGTGTGTGTGTGTGTGTGTGTGTGTGTGTGTGTGTGCGTGCGCGCGCGCGTTTAGGCAGCAAATTTTCTTTTAGACTTATCAGATTAAATAAATTGCAAACATTGTGTCTGCTTATTTTAAATAAAATCTGTTCAAACTCACGGATAATCATTCGCATATTATAATTGAAATATGTAAGAAATGAGCTGTAAAAAGCTGTTCTTTTTACAAACATTTTTGAACATGTGATTCTATTAATTGACGGCTTAAATTTTTTAATGAATATGGCCTCGAGGATCAGTAGTTTGCTTTTGTTGTTTTCTTGCTGTGGGGTAATTGTGTTATCTATCATAATTTTTTTTATTTGTGAATGTAGACAAGAATATTGTTGTAGATGTCTAGAAATGAACGAATGGTCAAACATGTGTAATGTAAGACGTCCTGTTAATGTATTTGTTGTAAATCCAACATATATATTTGTTTTTTGGTCGGAAATACATTCCCCCAAAGGACATTTAAATTGATATATAATGTTCATTTTACATAACACATCAGTTGGTGGGGAAGAGTTTTTACGCATAATTAAATTGGTAGTATAATATTTTTGATAATATATTATTAATTTTAATTTTTATTAAGATCGACGAGAGATATATTAGTACGAATGATATTTTTTATGATTTTTTCATCCTGTTTGTAGTTACCGTGCATCTGGTTACAATAAAAGAGTTTGATATGTTTAGGGTCTTTTGTGGAAGTACTATAGTCTGTTTGATGCGTGTTGAAGCTTTTGAAGTATCGTCTTACTTGTTAATCTACAATGTGGTTTGAGAAGCCATTATTAATGAGAGTCTGCTTAATATCTTTTTAGTTCAGAGTAAAATATCTTTTTGTGGAGGAGTTGATTTGTGCTCGGTTAATTAAATTGTGTATAAGTGCTATTTTGTAGTAGTTAGGACATTCACTCTTATAATATCGCCCGGTTCACACTCCACCCATGTCTCTTGAACAGGTGAAGAGGCTCATCCCTTATTCCCTGTTTAGGATGTGGTTTCCGGCTTTCTCTTTTCCAATTTTTCACTCTTATGTAGCCCCCTGCGCATCAGTGGCATTACTGCCTTGCTTGGGGTGATATGATTAAAAAAAAAAATTGAGAGTGCAAGAGTTTTTGTTGGGTTTTTTTTTATCTGAGGAGGTAGTAAATGTGTTATTGTTTGTGTCTATTAAAATGTCAAGGAAAGGGATTTTACTATCTTTGTTAAGTTTGTGTGTGAATTTGAGGGCAGTTTTTTTTAAAGGTTTTTTTGGAGTTCTATTACTTTGTGTATATTTTAAACTAATGTAAGAATATCATCAACATATCGTACGTAGGTGGAGGGTTTTTTAGTGGTGCTAAATATATTACTTTTTAAGTTGGCCATGTAGAGTTGCTGAAGGTTGGACTCAGAACTGAGCCCATTGAAACACCGTCCCGTTGCACATATATATTATTTCTGTCATCGTAGAAATTCGGTGGTACAGGTTAAAAGTAGTTATTTTAGTATTTTAGGTTTAATTTTCAGTGGGGACAGAGAATTATTATATGTATATATATTTTATAATAATGTTAATTATTATAATATATATATATATAATAGTTAGTGAACAGGTTTTCAACATCAAGTGGTGCTTTGGTTTCATTATTAGGTTTTTCCCTGTTTAATGTTTATATAATTTCTAGAGATGATTTAATGCTGTATTTGATAGACATGCATGATGTAATTAATAGGTTAAGAGTTTTAGTTAGTTGGTATATAAAAGTAGATATTTGTGATATAATAGGGTGAAGTGGAAAGTTAGGCTTGTGAGTTTTCATAGAACCATAAATGTATCCTGTTATTTGAAGCAAGAAAAAAAGTTACAATAATTTTTAGCAACACAGTTTTGCGATTATTTTTTTGTTACCACAACTTACACCCCTGAAGATGATATCGGAAGTAGATTGAAAGTACTTGGGAACATCGAGAAATGAATAACAAAATGATCTGTCAATCTGTAGCTCATTTCTTACATCTTTCAATTATAATACGCGGAAGATTATCCGTGAGTATGAACGGATTTTATTAAAAATAAGCAGACACAATATTTGCAATTTATTTAATCTAACACAAACACACATATATATATATATGTGTGTGTGTGTGTGTGTGTGTGTGTGTGTGTGTGTGTGTGTGTGTATTTCGAGAAAAGGTTAAAACTAATAATGATAATAATGTTAGTATAACTACAATTTAATTAAAATTAATAATTGTGATGTGTAAGAAAATTGTGAATGTTAGTAAATTCATGTGTCCGTGATAAACCGAATTAACATTTTTAGGGAATTTTAAATCTGTTTTATGTCTGCACTTGAAGATAGTTCATTCCTTTTATTTAACAGTTCACTGAGCTTGTTATATCTAATTATTGCCATTTTTCTGTTAAGCATAGATTGCAATCGCCCCTGAAGTTGTTGAGAGTTTATGCATGGCCGATGATCTAACATTTGATTTCTGGGGTAAATCCTCTCTCTTTGAGTTTCCAATAATGTTTTGATAGGGCAGTTTGATGTTTTAAGGAAGCATTGGAGAAGAAATGTCGGTGATTATAGAATCTGTTTCCAACTCTTGTGGATATCTCTATGTATATATATTTTCTTGTTTATTAAATATACATTGTAAAAAGTTATTATCACTTCCTAGGTTATCCGAATACTTTCAGACAGGGATAAAAAAAAATCTTCGAATGATTAACATTTTCGATCACTGAACACCTAAATTATCGAATAAGTTTAACATTTATACCATCAAATACCACTTTCATGCACTTTCTTCAAGGTTTTGTCCCGTTATTTTTTTTATGAAAAAAGGCGCCAATCGTTATCTGTTTCTGGCTGAACTCTCATTATTCTTATGCTAAAACTCGAAGTTGGATTCAAGTAAATTTAAGATAGAAAATGGAAAACAAATAGGAAACTTATACTTAACATCAAGCTCCTAACGCAGCACCTCTTCCTTGTGAGCGGGCTAGGCTTTCGTGCGTCGCCTGGGGTATGCACAAAAAGGAAAGTACCAAGGGGGCTTGGTAATTTTTGACCGGTGCAGCCGATAGGACTCACTTTAAACCCCATCTTTGTGTCACATCCAGATGCGACGTAGACGAACTGGGAAATACCACCAATCCTGATATAATGGCTAAACTCCTATAGAAATAGTAGTGGATATTTCTAGATAATTATAGTTTACGACATTCTATTCACTACTAATTTTTTTGCATCGTATATCAACATAGAGTTCTAAAACCTAAAATTCTGGATCTAAACAATAAGACCAACGGGGCAGAGAAAATATGGAATCATTGTACCAAACATTTTTAAACTTCTTCAAGGAGGTAAGGAGGTCGATATTTTTATAAACTACGTGTTCTCTTAGCTATACGAACTGTTCAGTGAATGTTTTGAAGAAACTATTAACATTCTAAATAGAGCTCCCCACCACAACCACTACAAAAGAAAATGTGTGATATACGCCTAGCATGTACTTTCAACCATAACTTAATAGGTTGAAGAAACCTTGGATCAATATCTTCACTGTAAATTAAAAGATGTTACAGCTCTAGTTTACAAAGAGGAAGCTATTATGGGTGCCTTTATTTCAGAATTATCCGCACCTCCTATTCAGCAGAGACTTTTTTGAAAACAAAACGCTCATTCTCACAGAAGCTGAAAATCAAGTGTGAAGTCTGGAAAAACCTATTCTAAATTCTGATATACAACCATGTTATGAAGCGGCTTGACTATCGGAACCCTGGACAAACGTCTTTTCTCAGTAAGAGCACTATCCGATATCCACTGTGAGCAAATGCGTTTTAAAAGAAAAATCATTTTTTCCTACGAAGCACTAGGCGCCTTAGAAGAAAGTGGGCAGTACGAAGAACAAAATGCTAAAATTGCATGAAGGAAGGTCAGTTTGAAAAAATATCGCTTGAAAGCTAAGTTTTATTGTGCTTTAGCTATCACATTCACGATACGTAGTGAACTACAGGGAGTGTCGATAGCCACGGTAATTACTGGGCTAAAGGGAGTGTCGATAGCCACGGTAACTACTGGGCCACAGGGAGTGTCGATAACCACGGTAACTACTGTGCCACATGTAGTATCGATAGCCACGGTAACTATTGGGCCACAGGGAGTGTCGATAGCCACGGTAACTACTGGGCTACAGGGAGTGTCGATAGCCACGGTAACTACTGGGCCACAGGGAGTATAGATAGCCACGTTAACTACTGGGCCACAGGGAGTGTCGATAGCCACGTTAACTACTGTGCCACATGGAGTATCGATAGCCACGGTAACTATTGGGCCACAGGGAGTGTCGATAGCCACGGTAACTACTGGGCTACAGGGAGTGTCGATAGCCACGGTAACTACTGGGCCACAGGGAGTGTCGATAACCACGATAACTACTGGGCTACAGGGAGTGTCAATAGCCACGTTAACTAAAGGGCCACATGGAGTGTCGATAGCTACGGTAACTACTGGGCTACAGGGAGTGTCGATAATCACGCCAAATGCTGGTCCACAGGGAATGTGGATTAACCACGGTAACTACTGGGCCACATGGAGTATAGATAGCCACGTTAACTACTGGGCCACAGGGAGTGTCGATAGCCACGTTAACTACTGTGCCACATGGAGTATCGATAGCCACGGTAACTATTGGGCCACAGGGAGTGTCGATAGCCACGTTAACTACTGTGCCACATGGAGTATCGATAGCCACGGTAACTATTGGGCCACAGGGAGTGTCGATAGCCACGGTAACTACTGGGCTACAGGGAGTGTCGATAGCTACGGTAACTACTGAGCCACAGGGAGTAATTTATTCTTAATGCATAATTTATGTGTTGATGTGATCCACGGACAAGACTTCAGCGCCTGCGCAAAAATTAGAAATTTTATATGAGAGCGACAGAAGCTCTTCTAAAACAGTTTGGACTAGCTAACTTCTATTTGAAAATCTTTGACATGACTGTAGACCTATCTTTGTAAAATTCCGACGATGCTCGAGAGAGGAGGAGGTATTTATAAGGAAGTAAATAAATAGCCTGTTGAATTTCGATATGACTGAACCCAGTAGATCTCTGTGGAGAACGCAAGTAGTGATAAGGACGAGAAAAAAAAAGTTTAGTCATAGATTATTTACAAACGTTAAATCGTTTTAACTTAAGAGATTCTTATCTTCTACCTAAGATTACAACGATGATTTCGGAAAATAGCAATGTATTGTCTGTACTCCAAACTAGACCTAATGAGGACGTATAATCAATTTCCCCCACATAAAACAGACTACCCTTACACCGCTTTTGAAGCCAGTGGTAAATTGTATAATTTCAAAACGATGCCGTTTGCGATCATAAATGGACTGACTATTTTCAAAGAATTTTGGATTAAATAATCGACAAAAAGCCTAAAGGGAACATTTGCGTATATAAATGACGTGACCATTTCCGGTATTAATGAAAGATAACATAACACTAACTTGGCAAGGTTCAAAGAACTGATTGAAAAGTATGGTCTCACCTTGAATAAGAATGAATTCGTCTACAGAGAAGCGAAAATAAAATTTATGAGCTATGAAGCAAATGAACATTTAGACCCTGAAATGATGAGATCTTTGTGGGAACTCAGTAGTTCGCCAGGCAGTATGAAACCTCAGAAGACAATCGTCAGAATGCTCGCTTAGTTCAGCCGTGGGATCCCAAACTATTTGCTAAAAATTCACGCGCTAAATGACAATACTATATTTCCCTTACCTACTAAAATAAAGGTTCATTTATATATTCGAAAAGGGAATTAGATAAAACTGTAGAACACGCACTAGACGAGGAAAAACACTTGAAATTGAAACTACGTGAACTCAGCTGCATATATATTCTTGTCACGGACTAAAAAGACCTATCTTACATTTTCGATAAGCGTAAGGCATCGAAGACTAAAAACGACTATTATCACAGGCTAACTGAACACTTACAAATATGGCGTCAAATATAAACCGGTCATAAAAAACGTATGCCCAGATGCGTTAACGTAAATATAGACCTTAAGGAATTACATAATTGTTGTAAGACCGATACTTACCGACATCTTCCAGTACTATATTACTATATGAATGGTAGTATTATGGGAGTAGTACTAGAAGTGTTACCTTTGTCACTGTCAGCTCTTTGTCTTCGGGCAGAGAGCACTAACCCAGTCATGGCTCCGCCGAAGGGTAGAGTCACGACTGGGGAATAACAGACAGATATTTTTGGCCGGGCTATATGGCCTGGAAGACCCACATATAACTGACCTTGTGTCACATGTTGCCTTAAGTGGGAGGGCCAACTAAATATTGTAGCACCAGAAGTGCTACCTTTGTCACTGTCAGCTCTCTGCCTTCGGGTAGAGAGCATTAACCCAGTCGTGGCTCCGCCGAAGGGTAGAGTCACGACTGGGGAAAGATAGACAGATATTTTTGGCTGGGCTATATGGCCCAGAAGGCCCACATGAAAATGACCTTGTGTCACATTTCGCCTTAAGTGAGAAAGCCGACTAAATATTGTAGCACCAATAGTGCGCAGCCGCGTACGACTACCAATATTGGACACCACTGGATAGTAAGCTCCGCTTATTCTTACACAATTCTTTGTAACCTTTCTGTTTAATATATCTTTCTGTACCTCTAACCCGTGTTCTGTGTTTTTCTTCCGTGACCCCCACTTTGGGTCCACATCAATAATAATCTATGTCATCCTGAAAAATGTAATGTGTATGCCGTAGAAAAGCCAATCGTTGTTAAAGGAGGAGGAGGAGGCAAAATAATCAAAGTCATTGAACCCTTCGAAAGATTGAATATAGATTTCAAGGGACCGCTTCCTTCAAAATCGAGGAGGAAACAAATATTTATTGGCTATCATCAATGAATATAGTTTTTCCCTTTCGCTTTTGCATTTAGGGACATAATCACTATAACTGCATTAACTTGTTTAAGTCAATTTTTTTCATATTTGGTATGTCAAGTTATATAGATTATGATAAAGGACCTAGTTTTAGGTCGGAAGAGTTAAGATTTTTTTCAAGAGAAAGAAATAGTTACTAGTAGATCTACTGCGTACAACCCACAGGGAAACGGGCAAGTGAAGAGATTGAACGGAACTCTGTGGAAGATGATCAACTTAGCCTTAAAATTGAGAGGTTTTCTTGCGCGTCAACAGGAAACCGCTCTCCACTCCACGAATTCTACTCCTCACAAACGGAATTTTTCTTATCAGAGAAAATCTATTTTCCGGAAGCTCTGTTCCTTTGTAATTGACGATTCCTGGGAAAGTGCTCATTAGAAACTAGCTTCAGAACAACAAGTACAAATCTACTGTACGAGAAATTGAGCTGATTCAGGCGAATCCCGATTACATCCTTCAGTCAGTTAGTTAAGTGCCATACGTGATACACGCTTGGGCGATCATGTCTCGAAAGAGACATGACTGACTGGGCAGAAGTTTATCCCGCAGTAACTTGCCATTATTTTCTGCGGTAGACTGGTTGCCAGCCAAGGCTATAGAACCCAATCTGTTCTATTATTTAACCCATAACTAGAGGGAAGAAACGGATGAATACTGTGGAGAAATCTTCGTTGCCAAATTGCTGTGGCCTGTTTTGACCCGGAAGTAATACACGGAAACAAGAAGAAAGGTTCAAACAGTGTATTAAAATAACAGAACAATATATACAATGATGTGTTAGTAATCAGCAGATAGAAGTGTAAGTCCGAACGGTATAGTTACACCGTGTCTCGACTGTCTCTAGACTGCCACACGACTGCGTTCCCGGAAGTCACGCAGGTTATTATTTATTGACGGAGGAAGAGTCCATTCCCTGTAAATAGGGCACCACAATAGTTTCACAAAGTTTACATTGTTAAGGTACACAGTCACAATTGTGAAGCATCCAATGAGGATAGAACTCACTGCAAGAGTTAACTGATCTCCGAGACTAGTGTGCTAAACATTGTGCCACAATAGGTGATCAATTCTATTTATGTTTTTTTTTCTTAGTGGATTTATTTACTTGCTTGGGGTGAAACGAGAAAAAATATCGAATTAAATTTTAGTATTAAAGCAATTCTTTTTAGTAAAATCGAAAGTCTTTGAAGGGTTTTTTTGGTAAGCGGAAAAATGTTAATATAGGTTTTTCTTAAAAGCGAAGTGACTTAAGACGAAATTGTGATCAAAGAATTGATAATTTCGATTTCAAGACTTGTTCTCATGTTTTATTGTAACTTCTCGAAATTGCTTTTATATATACGACCGGCCATAATTATTAGGCCACCCCAGTTTTTAAAAAAAAATGATGTATTTCATACTATTTTTAGTATTTATTACGAAGCGGATAATTGTAAATGAAAATTGAATGGTTCTTTTGTTATTATTACTTTGCTAAATTTTACAAGGCAGCCAGAAAGTCTTTGCTTCGGCCAGCCAATAAGAAGAAGAGACTAGCATGGGGAAGTGAGCCCAAAAACTGGACACCAGAACAGTTCATTTGATGCACATGTTATTGTGCAGTATTTAAAAAAAAGGGGGTGGCGCTTGAAACATTTTCAACATTTAATAGATATTTTTTTTGTTTTCTTTTCTTTTACAGTAAGGTTTACCCTGTACAAGGCCCTGGAGCAACTCGAGGTAGAGTGTTACGTCAATAGGCAGTTAAAATGGATAGGCGGAGAAGATAACGGTTAACTCAAGACTTGAACAGTTTGTAGTGATCGGGGAAACATCCACTCGAGAGTCTGTCCCACAGGGAAGTGGTTCACGGGAAGAAGCTGTTCGAGTAGAATTTTCTTCTCGTCGATGAAATACGGAGGGAATGTGGGTGGTTTGCTACCTATGTAAGCGGTCTGGTGGGTCCAAACCGTAAATGTTTAGCTTGACAGAATCAAGGAATGTGGTTAAGCTTGACAGAATCAAGGAATGTGGTTAAGCTTGGCAGAATCAAGGAATGTGGTTAAGCTTGGCAGAATCAAGGAATGTGGTTAAGCTTGGCAGAATCAAGGAATGTGGTTAAGCTTGGCAGAATCAAGGAATGTGGTTAAGCTTGGCAGAATCAAGGAATGTGGTTAAGCTTGGCAGAATCAAGGAATGTGGTTAAGTTTGGCAGAATCAAGGAATGTGGTTAAGCTTGGCAGAATCAAGGAATGTGGTTAAGCTTGGCAGAATCAAGGAATGTGGTTAAGCTTGGCAGAATCAAGGAATGTGGTTAAGCTTGGCAGAATCAAGGAATGTGGTTAAGCTTGGCAGAATCAAGGAATGTGGTTAAGCTTGGCAGAATCAAGGAATGTGGTTAAGCTTGGCAGAATCAAGGAATGTGGTTAAGCTTGGCAGAATCAAGGAATGTGGTTAAGCTTTGCAGAATCAAGGAATGTGGTTAAGCTTGGCAGAATCAAGGAATGTAGTTAATCTTGGCAGAATCAAGGAATGTGGTAATAGCAACAGAAAAATTAGAAATTCGCCACATCCCGCCTGTGAAAAAGAGGTGTAAAACAAAAACTCGGTGACTCTTTTGAACCCTATCAATACTGCAAAGTGAAGTCTGGTCAGCCATAAAGCATAGAAATATCAACGAATTCTCGTTTAATGAAATATCACGTACAAGCATGTTTTTCGGAGTTACCTTTGTTCTTTGTAAGCATGTGTACAAATATAATTCAATCCGTCAGAATAAGCGACGATGTAGGTCTCTAGCTTCTCTCCGTCGCTTATCAGACCCTCTCCAGACCATCCATAACACGCAGTTTCTGGGACCAGGGGTGGCTCTAGATTAGTTTAATTGTCTCCCTTTCCCCGTCACTACTTTTCCGCCTCTTTATTTACCTCCTCTAACACTTCTTGTCGAAATTTGCTTGTTTTCTCTACTTTTGAAAATTTGTATTTTGTTAAGAAAATAAAACCCACTCAAACTAGGAAGAAGAAACAACATTAACTGGACGGAAAAGCGAGTGTCGGGTAGCGGGGTGGGTTGGTACTTCAACCAAAAAAATGCAGAGGTTGTGGGCAGCAGCGAGTGTCTGTCAGTTTTTCGCTTTAAGTCTATTTTGTTTTCTGTAATTTATTCATCTTGAGTGCCTTTTTCTCTTAAAAAATTTCGCGCCATCAATTGGAATGACTTCATATATATCATTTAAAATCTCTCTTCAGTATTCATCCATATAATAAAATCAATTTCTCTCTCTCTCTCTCTCTTGGTCTCTCTCTCTCTCTCTCTTACTCTCACTCTCTCTCTCTCTCTCTCTCTTGATCTCTCACACACACATATATATATATATGTGTGTGTGTGTGCGCCTGTGTGTGTGTTTGTGTGTGGGTGTGTGTTCACGCGCACGTGTGTGTGTATTAGAACAAAAAGTCAGATAAGTCATTATTAAACGAACAGAAGAAAAAATAAAATAATTATATTTCTTATTAAACTCATATCTACATATCTACGCCTCTACCGAGGGAATTTCAAACTGCCTAATTTGTTTTGACTAAACTAGAAAACATTTAAAGCATAACATTTCCGAAGAATATACATACACGCACACACACACATACATACACACACAGATATATATATATATATATATATATATATATATATATATATATATCAGCATGCAGTGTGGGTATAGAAGAATCCAAAGGAGTATCCTGTACATACAGTGGTAGGATAACTCTCTAAGAGAGCTCTAAACATATATGCATATAAATACATATAGAGCAAATATAAGAAAAATTAAGGCAGACACGTTATTTCATGGTGAATCGGAAGTTTAGGCCTATTTCAGGCGAACCATCATCAGCTTCCGTCTTTATTTTACAAAGGATTTTACACGAATCTTTACACGAATTTTACACGAATTCGTGTAAAATTCGTGTAAAGATTCGTGTAAAATCCTTTGTAAAATAAAGACGGAAGCTGATGATGGTTCGCCTGAAATAGGCCTAAACTTCCGATTCACCATGAAATAACGTGTCTGCCTTAATTTTCCTTATATATATATATATATATATATACATATATATATATATAAACATTATCACAGCTCAACACTCTCTCTCTCTCTCTCTCTCTCTCTCTCTATATATATATATATATATATATATATATATATGAGTTAATGATCAAATGTACACATACTAACACGTATATATACATGATGCGATTGGTAAATTGTCGCTATTTTATATCTTTAATTTCGCACATGCGCGTTCTTTGTCTTTCATTTTTTCGACTGCACACTATGGTAGAGTACGTTGGACAGAGTTAGTGAGAAAATAAGCAGTGCTTAGCATTCGCGCTGGAAGTTTCAATTTCAGAGTGTTTGGGTGTCAATCTAATTCGGGAAGACTTGGGTGAGTCTAATGGTGAGTACGAAGGTTTTTAAAGAGAACACTAGTTGTTACATTATGCTATCATTCATCCTCCAACGTGACCTCAGACTCAACAAGGCAGCCTACATAAAATGCCTTAAGGAAGTAGTGCTGCCCTGGGTCAAGAGATAGTCCTGCTGGAAGAACCAATGTCTGGCAACAGGACTCTGCACCATGCCACACAAGCAGGAGAACCCAGTCATGACTGTCAGAAAATTTCTTTGATCACATCACCATTTACATCTGGCTACCTAACTCCCCAGACTGCAGCAACTTTTGACTACTATGCGTAGGATAGGATGTAACACTAAAAATGAATTGAAAGCAAGGGTTATAGTCGCATTAACCAACTTAAATAAGGGCACCTTCCCGAAGAGTTGCAAGAAATTCCGAAGTCGTCTGGAGTTTGTGGTTGAAACTAATGGCAATTAATTTACTGTTTAGTATTTTAAGGCATTTTTATTTACTTGTGGTAAATATATTTTAAAATAAGATGTTATTTTCCTTTTGGTGTAATTTAGTCAACAATTCATCCATCGCACCCAATATATACGCATCATTTCATTTTATTCAATTAGCACATTTTGTGCTGCTGTAGTCATCATTTTCCTTCATCTCACAATTATGGTTGATGATGACATTCAAGGCAGAATAATGCAAGGCTTGATAGTTCCTTTTGCATAAGAAATGTTGGGCCAACTCTGTCCATCCTCTCAGTAACGTTTAAAGTTACTAACCTTTGCCTAAAGAGGCAGGACCTACAAGGTAGCAGGTGGTTTGAATTCTAAGTTACCTTCTCCTTGAATGGTTGACACATGTCAGTCCTGCTATTTTACCCATCGCTGGAGGGAGATGAGCTGGATTCGGACTTTTCCCAAGAGTATTGGCATGTAAGTGAATGTAATCGACTCGAGTTCAAACTCCTCTTTCTAATTTCTCAATCCAAGTCACCAATCATTACTCTTTTATTACAAACCATTAATATCTCAAAAAAATTAAAAAAATTTTCACAGCTGAAAATATTTTCTGGCTTTAAATAACCTACAATGGGTTGTAAGTCACCAACTTTTTTTTTTTAATTGGGGTAGATAGACCAAACTATCACCCGGTTCACACTCCACCCATGTCTGTTGAACAGGTGAAGAGGCTCATTCCTTGTTCCCTGTGGTTTCCGGCTTTCTCTTTTCCAATCTTTTCACTCTTACGTAGCCCCCTACGCATCAGTGGCGTTACCGCCTTGCTCGGGGTGATATGATTAAAAAAAATCGTTCATTCAGCAATGAATTAGAACACTCTCTGCTATTGGGCATGTATAATGATAATATACACGCTAAAAAATATGCCTTCTTCTACCGAGCGCCCGTAGCTCAGAGGTAGAATCGCCGACTGACGCCAATTCGGTCGGGTTTCGATCCTGGGTAAAAAGCAATCGACTGTCTAACTGTACTGATGAGCTGTGATGCAGCGAAACAGATCTGTCTGCGGATGTCTATATATACATAAAAGTAGCATGTAGGTAAAATCCCAAGGGAGATCCTATTAAGATTAATTGTTGAAAATTAAATACTAAAACTCGTCCAGCCATAGGGCACAATGTAAATAATTTTTTTTATTTACAGAACCAAATATATATATCTTTTATGAATAAAACTTTAAAAAATATGTCGAATGATAATTTCAGCGAAATAAATACGCTTCATCAGCGACTTTTTTATTTTTTTCGCTGATGAAGCGACTTTATTTCACCCAAAATGATCATTCGATATATGTAATTTTCTAAGTTTTATTTATATAAATTTATATATATATGTAATTTAAATGCAATATCAATCGCTATCTGCTGTAATCTTGATTAATTTTCCCCTGTTTTCGCTCTTTCCCAATGTTCTTTTTTCTAAGTCTTCCATACCCAGTAACCCTTTGCATCTCAGTGGGTTTACTTCCATGCTTGCATTGAACTCGATTATATATATATATATATATATATATATATATATATATATATATACTGTAATGGTTGTTACAATGTTTTTAAATTCATAGTATCACTACACAAAAAATTTATGTTTCGAAGCCAGCCCATTATGTTTTGGCTTCATCCTCAGGTGATTTTTTGTTTAGAAATGAGAATTATCTAAAAAAAAATTAAAAAATTAAAAAAAATAAATAAATAAATAAATAAATAAAATAAAAAAACAAGAAAAAGCACACATCCCAATACAAAATAACATACATTAAATTAAGGAGAAACCAACCCCAAAACAAAACAACACCTACCAACCCCTAAACCAAACAACAACACGCTAGGCGCCAGTAGCACCAGCCCTTTCAAGATTAACAGATTAACCTATCATGAACTCTGCCCAAAACAAACAGTCAGTCAGTTAAGTGCCATACGTGAAACACGCTTGGGCGATCAGGTCTCGAAAGAGACATGACTGACTGGGCAGAAGATTATCCCGCAGTAGGTTGCCATTGCTTTCTGCGGTAGACTGGTTGCCGGCCAAGGCTATAGAACCTAATCTGTCCTGCTATTTAACCCATAACTGGAGGGAAGAGAAGGATTAATACATTTCCCAAGGGTATTTGCGCGTAAGTGAATGCAATGAATTCAACTGGAATTCTAACTCGGCTCCCCGATTTTTCGTTCCGAGCCAATATCCACTGCACCACAAAAACAAACACTTAACCCTAAGACCCGAAAAAAAAGGTCAACGGAACTCAAAATACAGATCAACCCCTCTAACACCCAAAAATAACAAATCCAACACAAATAAACGGTCTTTTTCAACTAGATAATTATCATTTCTAAAAAAAAAAATCACCTGAGGATGAAGCCAAAACATAATGGGCTGGCTTCGAAACATAAGAAAATTTTGTGCAGTGATACTATGAATTTAAAAACATTGTAACAACCATTACAGTATAACGCTCTACATTTCTATCGAGCACTCTTTATAAAAGTAAATGCATGAACAAAAAGGTAAATAAACCTACGAGTTCAACAACCTAGTTACAATATATATATATATATATATATATATATATATATATATATATATATATATAGGCCATAATTATTAGGCTACCCCAGTTTGTTTTTTTGAAAAATGATGTATTTCATACTATTTTTAGTATTTATTGCCAAATGAAAATAAAATGGTTCTTGTGTTATGATTACTTTACAAAATTTTACAAGGCAAGGAAGCAAAGATGAATTTTTTCATTCTTTCATTTATGAAACTACTATATAGGTAAGTATTAAATATATATAAATTCATTTGATGCACATGTTATTGTGCAATATTAACAAAAGATCCATTCTATTTTCATTTACAATTATTCATCTGGCAATAAATACTAAAAAATAGTATGAAATACATTATTTTTTAAACACTGTGGTAGCCTAATATTTATGGCCTGAAGTATATATATATATATATATATATATATATATATATATATATATATTGTAATGGTTGTTAGAATGTGTTCTTCAACTTACACTATATATATATATATAGGATTATAAAATTATTAATAAAATTATTAATATATATATATATATATATATATATATATAAATATGAATAAAATGTATCACTTAACTGATTGACGTTATATTCAGCACCTTAACTTCGGAGTTTTGTAGATCTTCTGAAAATAGTTCAACATCTTACTGCCCAAAAACTATTTTTAGGCAGTACGGCTTCCGCTTTGCCAGGTCTATGGCCGATATATCACGGAGTACATCTACAAGGCCTTCGATAATTCCGACGAAGCTCGTGCCGTTGACCTGGATATTTCCCACGCTTTTGATAGGGTTTGGCACGCTGGCCTTCTGCGCAAG
>JBBBDQ010001430.1:3580000-3612500 GCA_037127315.1 Ascarosepion bandense
CCATATCAATTCATAGGCAAGTTTTTTCTTTCTGGTTTTTAACAATAATGTCCGGCGTATTTGCTTCAATTTGTGAGGTGTGAGCTGTACTTTTGATAATTTTTGTATCTTTTTAAGGTATAGGTTACCAGGAATCTCTTTAATGATTCTATCGAATCATTTTCCGGTCAAACCGAGGGCTCCAACTACAACTAAAAGTATTGATGTCCACATGTGCTATATTTTTTAGATTTCCTCTTGCATTTTGGTTTTCTTTTAAAAATCTTTAAACATACATTGAATATGCGTTGTGGTGTAGGATGTGCGTCGTGGTGCAGTGGATATCGGCTCGAAACGAGAAATCGGGGAGCCGAGTTCGAATTCCAGTTGAATTCATTGCATTCACTTTCTCGCAAATACCCTTGGGAAAGGTTTTAATCCGTCTCTTCCCCCCAGTTATATAACAGGAAAGATCGGGTTTTATCGCCTTGTCTTTTTGTTGTTGTTGTTGTTGTTGTTTTTATGAAAATAGAATGGTTCTTTTGTTAATACTGCACAAATGACATGTGCATCAAATGAACTGTTCTGGTGTCCAATTTTTGTTGTCTCTTCCCCATGCTAGTCTCTACTTCTTATTGGCTGGCCGAAGCAAAGGCTTCCTGGCTGCCTTGTAAAATTTTGCAAAGTAATAATAACAAAAGAACCACTCTATTTTCATTTAGAATTATCCACTTAACAATAAATACTAAAAATAGTATGAAATACATCATTTGTTTTTTAAACTGGGGTGGCCTAATAGCTATGGCCGGTAGTATAAATGATATTAAAGCATTGTCGCGTCCCTTCAGAATGTGGGCAATCATGTCTTTCCACAATCTCCCGTCATTTGTAGCTCTTAGTAAGGTTTTGTATTTTTGCTAAGCCCTCTTTGTGCATTCTGTGTCCTAGAAATTTCAACAATATCTTTCGTCGTTTCTTATATGTCTATGAGTCTATAGGAATCTCGGTATTTTTCTGTAGAAACATATTTCTGTTGATTCAAGTATCTGTGAAGAGAATATCCAGTATTTACTACCATATAGGAGGACTGATATTACATAACAGTTCAGTATTCTTTTCTTTGTTTCTAACGAAAATTTCTTGTTTCTAATTCTTTGCTTAACTTTTTGAACGCATATTTCGTAATTCTAATACGTCTTCGGATTTCAGTGTTACATATTCCTGTGCTTGGTTGATTTCGGTGTCTCCAATCCGTGGTCCCTATTGCTGACAACTACACATTATGCTTTGTAACAATTGATACTTACATAGTCCCTTTTCGTTTTCCCTGAATACATTCTGTAGGAGTTTCTAATAGTTCACTTCTGTCCGTGCAATCAACGCTGTCACATCTTGTACATTACTTCACTTAATTGTCCCTAAAGCTCACGCTATAACCCCACACTACAGAGAAAGAGAAAAATGAAGCAGCAATGTAGAGGTCAGGAAGTGGGAGCGGGATTGGATGGCGTTCGGCGATGAAAGTGTGAAAGCTGCAGAAACGTGGATAGTATTGCTGGTTGGGCGAGAAGATTGCCTGGAGGCGGCTGGCTTGATTTTACGCCATGTAGATTCCTGTAGAGATGTGCGTTGTGGTGCAGTGGATATCGGCTCAGAACGAAAAATCGGGGAGCCGGGTTCGAATTCCAGCTGAATCCATTGCATTCACTTGCGCACAAATACCATTGGGAAAGGTTTTAATCCGTCTCTTCCCTCCAGTTATGGGTTAAATAGTAGGACAAATTGGGTTCTATAGCCTTGGCTGCGAACCAGTCTACCGCAGAAAGCAATGGCAACCTACTGCGGGATAATCTTCTGCCCAGTCAGTCATGTCTCTTTCGAGACATGATCGCCCAAGCGTGTTTCACGTATGGTACTTAACTGACTGAAATTCTTGTAGAGGTGGGTTCTGCAAAGGCGAAATTTATGAGTAGCGCTATTTAGGGGCTGGTGAAATGGAGATATGAAGTATGACAAGTGGATATTTATACTACTTAAATGCTACAGCATTTTTTTATAATCATTTCACCCCATGTACGGTTGTAAAGCTACTAAGATACAAGGAGTTACTGAATGTGAAAGTATAAGAAAAATAGAAACGCTATGAAAGAGCGAGAACACTAGAAGAGCAATCAAGAAGTAGATAACGATTGATATTGCATTTAGATTTTTAAAAATCAAAACCGGTTGGAAAGTATGGAACTGAAGGACAGTTCCACAAGCCGAAAATAAACTCTTAGCAAAAAAGTTACGGTTATATCTAGCCAGTTTAATTGGTAACTCGTAAGATCTTGGCGCCAATCGAGTATTGCGCTGAAATTCATGAATTTCGGAATCGTAGCGGAGAGCTCATCCGAACCATGAAGGTATTTGCAGAAAAGGCACAAGAAAGCTACATTACGGCAGTGGGAAATTGATTGAAACCAAGACGCCAGGTCATGACCAATAATATTGCTGATTCTCCTTTCAGTTTTTTATCAAGAATTTCTGAGTATATAGCAGAAGCATCGTACGATATGTGCCAGTAATATTCAAACCCTGGATTAGTGGTAGAATTAAGGCTTAAGGAATAATGAATTCCCCACCATGCTGCACTTCTATATTAGCAATTATTCAGTAATTAGTGAATAGGATGTGCAGATAACGGTTAATGCTACGGACAATGGAATTGGTAAGTCGATATATATATATATATAAGTTGAATAGCTATTGCAGCGATAAAATTATCGCTTCATCAGCAACCATCAAAAGCAAAAATTTATTAATTCAAATATGGTACAAAAATTCACAAACCGGAGGGATCCCAAAAACATGTCTATACACAGGAAGTTAAAAAAGGTTGGGATAATAGATTAAGAAAGAAAAAAATTATTTAAAATTTGTGGTCCAGACATAAAAAAGTGGCAGCGATCAATGACTCGATACTATATATACATAGACATCCGCAGACAGATCTGTTACGCTGTATCACAGCTCACCAGTACGGTTAGACTCCGATTGCTTTTAACCAAGGATTGAAACCCGACCGGATTGGCATCAGTCGGCGATTCTACCTCTGAACTATGGGCGCTCGGTAGAAGCAGGCAGACTTTTTTAGTGTGTATATTATCGTTATACACGCCCAATAGCTGAGAGTGTTCTAATTCATTGCTGAATATTGAATATGCATATATATATATATATATGGGAGATCAGCCGGTTACGCTACTATGGTTTCAACTTTTTCGGCTGATATCGCCTACCTAAATATCAATATGCTCTATATGTCGAATCTTCATCTTCCTTCAAACATGTATTCAACACTTTCTAATACAACTAGTCTAATTTAATTGAACAGAGCTATATATATATATTAATAAATGTACATATTATACTACGTCTATGGCACGACTCGGAGTTTTATGCGTTTTCCAACAGTCAACATATTTCAAACTGTCAGTTTGAAATATGCACCTGCTGATGATTGCATAACGCATGAAACACCAAGTCGTACCATAGACGCAGGATAATATGTATATTTATTAATATATACATAATACAGCTCTGTTCATACATTGAGCACTGTTTTATTAACACCTGATTAGTAATACTATACATATGTACACCCTCCTAATAAACAAAAAATTCAAGCTGTACTTACTGTCAAAGGCGGTCCTATCCATACTGAAATAAATTTGCTTGAAAACTTGAAGGTGTTTCTATTATTTTGTCCACTTCTTGTATATGTACTCATACACACGTGAAAACCTAATAGCATATTTTGTTAGGTTTGCAGTTCTCACAGAACTAGATGCGCGTGAGTCTGGACCACGATGTAGCCTTTCTTGGGAAAAAATCTTCAATGTGGAAATTTCTCTTTATAGTTAAAACTAGCAGTATAGCCCGGCGTTGCACGGGTGTAATGAAAGCTTTAATCCATGGTCCTAGAGCTCAGACTCTTTGGACGGTGGCACGAAAGACTAAAAAAGTTGTTTCCAGTTAAAGCGAAACCGTAGACTGAAAGAAAAATGAATGGAGGTAAGTCAAATTTTGATTTCCTGGTATCGATATCAAATAAGTTTTTTTCGTCATAAACTGAATTTTGAAGGCTAAATAAGTCCTCTGAGTAAATGGTATCATGGCTTACACTAAGAACTACAATTATACCTACTTAGAGCCAAACCCGAAGCAAAAACTAAAATATATGTGGTCCAGACATAAAAAAGTGCTGAAAAAATACAGACATACAGGCAGATAAACACACACACACACAAAGATCTTCCCTCCAGTTATGGGTTAAATAACCGGATAGGACTTTGGAATCCTGCCCTTAAAAACAAATCCCAATGAATCTTGATACTCAAAAAGATAAAAGTATTACTAGACACAAAACTTATATAAAAACAACAATAAATTGTTGAAAGAAAAAGGTATTACCAGCAATAAATAAAGAAAATTTAGTTGGCAATAAATGACCCGCCGAGGTTGATATGCCATAAAATTAAATAACCAACCAATAACTGGAGGAACATGCATATAACTGCGTGTTATAGTAAAGTTTTAATTTAGTTAAAGTCGGAATGGCAGCTACGAGCAAGAAGAGAACTCAAATTTAGTAGCAGAATTATTAAAATTCAGTCAGTTAAGTGCCATGCGCGATACACGCTTGGGCGATCATGTCTCGAAAGAGACATGACTGACTGGGCAGAAGATTATCCCGCAGTAGGTTGCCATTGCTTTCTGCGGTAGACTGGTTGCCGACCGAGGCTATAGAACCCAATCTGTCCTATTATTTAACCCATAACTGGAGGGAAGAGATGGATTAATACCTTTCCCAAGGGTATTTGTGCGTAAGTGAATGCAAGGAATTCAACTGGAATTCGAACTCGGTTCCCCGAGTTCTCGTTCCGAGCCGATATCCACTGCGCCACAACGCACATCCATATTAAAAGTATATAACGAAATATTATACAATAATCTTGTTTATCATCTTCTCTTCTTAGTCAAGCTTTTATACTTTTAAACTCAAACGTAAAAGGTTCAATCACACTGCAATCTGTTTGATAGCCATACCACGTTGAAACAACAGTTCTCGTGCGATCACCAATGTTAAGCAACATCAAGCCTGATCAGTGCCAAGATGAGTGACCACTTAGAAATACCAGTTTTTGTAGGCTTGGGCGTGCGTGTGATATGATGGCCCCGAATTGAAAATCGGAGAGCCAAGTTTCAATTCAAGTCGGGTTCATTATATTCAATTACGCGCAAATAATCTTGAGAAATATTTGAATCCACTGCTTTTCCCCCTAGCTAAGGGTTAATTAGTATAAATTTTATCAGTAAACTATTATCTCAAAAAAATTCTTACAGTATAAAAATATGGATCTTCTAACCTTTGATCATTTTTCTTTTCTTATTTTGACTTTTTTGTTTGTTTTTGCTTGATTTTAATCATTTCACCCCAAGCAAGACTATAACTGAGACGACCACAATTTCAGGTTTCACAACTTCCTCTGTATCTACGTATCTGACTAAGCATCTCGACTTCCGTCCTTTTCACAGCGACGTGACTTGGCTTCTCGCTGTCTCTTTGTTATAGTGAAACACACCTATTCCTCAGATAATGGACTCTCCCTCCTAGATTAATAAGAGTTAACATGAAGTTAACTCGAGAAGTTCTGGAAAAGTTCAAAGGAGTTCTTAGAAGTTCTAGAGAGTTTTTTAGAGTTCTACTGGAGTTCAGTAGAACTACTAGGCAATTAGCCGAATACTAAGGAGTCAGCTTTTCAGTGGGAAATTACCAAGTTCCTAACATTTAGGATGCGTTAAGTCGATTAGCAACCGACATAGCACAATTATAACTTTCAGTGCAAAAACTACTCCACAACACTCTTCTACAAATATTTTCACGGCTTCTGCTCGGATGAGCTTAGCTCCCTGGTTCCCCCTCTCCACCATTTTACTTGAGCTACTAGACTGGCAGTTATCCCCCACTCTTTTACTGTCAAAACAGTCTCGCACTTCCCTCCTGTGAAACTCTCTTCCGTATACTTACTTCCCTGCTAGCTACAACCTCCAAGGGTTTAAATGCAACGTCAATTGCCATCTCTTATCTCCTTGACTCCCATCTTTTTCTTATCCTTTCCCCAACATTTCCTGTATCTTGTTCTTCCTTTCCGCTTTACTCTCACGTAACTCTCTTCAAACCAGTATTCCCATCCTTCTCTTATCCATTCTCCGAGACCCTTAGTATCCTATCCCTTTTTCTCTTCGCTCCCCTCTCATGTAGCCCCCTTCGCACCAGTAGTAGTACTGCCTTGCCTGGGTTGAAACGATTATAAATATATATTTATAATATATATAACGATTATAATATATATGGGAATGTGTGCGCATATGTATATATGGATATAAGTTAATGTACATGGGTGGGTGAATTTGTGGGTTTACCCATATATATAAATCCATGGAATATGTATATGGGTGCACCTAATTTTGTGCATGTTTTTATATATTATTATATGTATTATTGTGTATAAAGGGGGTCACCTAAGTATGTGTATTTCATGTATAAGAGTGGACCTAATTATGTATATGTTTTTCCATCATGTGAGAACACCTGATTATATATGGGTTTTGTTAATCTTGGATGCAGTCAATTGTGCATTCTTGAACTGATTATACTTTCATATACTGATCATTCTACCCATATGTGTACAAGTTAATATCAAGACCCGAATGATGTATGCCGGTATATATGGATATATTTGTGGAATGTTTAAGACGTATGAAAGGAAAATATACCACCTCGTTTGGGACTTAAAAATAGATGGATAAGTGTACTCAGGCGTACATTGTCTTTATGTATAGGGTTATATAAAAAGTTGCATGTATATATATATATATATATATATATATATATATGGATGTGTATACATGTGTGCGTGGATCCGCTCCTCATAAAATTGTATGTGGATATAAATAGATAAATGTATGTATGAAGAACACATTTATATGTGCGCACGCATTCGTGTGGGGGTGCGAGCGCCTCTATGAGTATATATACGTATGCATGTGAGGATGTATGTAAGTATGAAATTATATGAGTATGTGTGAGAACTATTAGCATACTTACATATATATAACACTATTTATACGCGCGGAAATCCCGTCTTTATAAAATATATATATGTGAGTATATGAACGCAAGATTCTTATGTGGGCATGAATAAGTGTAGGTCTGTAAGTATGTATAAGCATAAACAAAGTCACATTTGTATGTATATGTTGGGATGTGTGCGCATATGTCTATATGGATATACGTTAGTGTACATGGATGGGTTAATTTGTGGGGTTACACATACATACGTATCCATGGAATTAGAAGTAAGCGGTTTATGACTTAGTGGTCAGCATCTTCGCGACTGGTCTGAATACCCCCAACTGATATGACACCAATGCCTCTGTTCTGACTCTCTTTTCTTTTTTCTTTTTTTCTTTTTTCCTTTTTCTTATTTTCTTATTTTTTTATCTTTCTCTTTAGTTAAAGAAAATGCTTATTCCGGCAAAATTTTGTACCAAATGGAAGGAATTTTGTTTGGTCTGATGAAATGAGCTAATTTAGCTCATTGAAATGAATTATAATTTATAACCAATTTAAATGGTGTGTTGAGCTTTCCTTTATAAGTATCATATTGTTCTGGATAACATCCATTGAGCTCTCTATACAAATATAACACTTAATATTTTATATTGATTTTGTTGGATTATCCTCGCCGTTTACGGACTGGGCATATATATATATATATATATATATATATATGTGTGTGTGTGTGTGTGTGTGTGTGTGTGTGTGTGTGTGTGTGTTCTTTCCTGTCTAACCTCTTTCTTTCGATTGTCCTTTCTATGCTCTTTCTCTCTCTCTCTCCTTTCCTTTTTCTACCATCTCTCTCTCTCTCTCTCTCTCTCTCTCTCTCTCTCTCTCTTTCTGCAGTCTCTCGTTATGTTTTCAGTCCAAAACACATTACCATTTTCTTTCCTTCTTTCGCATCACTTCTTTTAGAACGTCTCTCATTCATTTCCAGACGTGCCTAACCACAAGATTTCCATTGAAACCCATTTAACGCACCCTGACTAATATCCGTCTATCTTCATTCATGTTTTTACAAGCCCTACTGGCCTGTTAGTGATAGCCACTTCCTAATCTCATGTTATTAGAAATATATTTAGTATAGCAGACAGCGTTCCGTTACCCTCCCTTTTGTTCAACTACGACTCCTATTCACCAGAAAACTCTCCTTTCTGCTTTTATAAGTTTTGTTTTTAACCTTCGATATTATTATTATTATTATTTCTTTTTCTTCTCTTTCGTCATATCATTTCCCCTCCTTCTCATCATGTTTTCTTTTTTCTTCATATACTTTCTTTCTTTCCTTTTTTATTTTTCCTCTTCGTATATCTTCTTTTTCTTCACATTATATATTGTTCCTTCTTATTCTTTTTATGTCATGTTATATCTTCTTCTTCTTCTTCTTCTTCTTCTTCTTCTTCTTCTTCTTCTTCTTCTCTCGCAGTCATCGGGCAAAATAGTAAAAGACTTTGTTCGTCCCTTACGACCGAGTTAAGTTTCACAGTTTAGACAAGCATCTTTATCACCGCGATGCCAGCGATCCGCCATTTTACTTGGCCTGTTCAAGAAAGCAAACATGTTTCTTGAATAAAAATAAATTAAAGTAACAAAAAAAAAATCGAAGGGGAAGTAGGAATGAAAAACAAAGGAAGAAAATGATATAAATTGGCAAAAGGGAAAAGATAAACGGGGGGAAAAAAACAAATTTCAACGAGTATTTTTACCGTTACTGTCACTTTTGATGTTGTTTGTTTTTGGTGAGTGATCTGCAAACAACCGTGTCGAGAAAGGAAAAGGGAAAAAGATGAAGAGGAAAAAATAATACAAAGATCTAAACAAAAAAGATTTAAACTCAGGTGCCGTAGTGAATGAAAAGAAATTTGTGAAGAATATAGGAAATAATGAAGAAACAAAAAGGACAAAAAAGGAGAAATCAAAGGTCGAGCATAAAACAAAAATGTCAGTAAGAAAGAAGAGGAAGCATAACTAAAAGAAAAGAAAGAAAGAAAGAAAGAAAGAAAGAGATAGAAAAAAGAAAGAAAAAGAAAGATGAGAAAGAAAGAAAAGAGATAAAGAAAGAAAGAAAGAAAGAAAGAAAGAAAGAAAGATGAGAAAGAAAGAAAAGATATGAAAAAGAAAGAAAGAAAAAGATAAAGAAAGAAAGATGAGAAAGAAAGAAAAGATATGAAGAAAGAAAGAAAGAAAGAAAATGATAAAGAAAGAGAAAAGGGATAAGAAAAGATCGAACAAAAAAGAAAAAGCCAGTAAAAAGAAAAAAGCAGATAAGAAGAAACATAATGAGAAAGAAAGAAAGAAAGAAAGAAACAAGAAAACAGAAAGAAAGAAAGAAAAGAAACGAATGAAAGTGAAAAGAAAGAAAACTGAAGTAAAAAAAGAATCTGGAAAATAATTTGCTCATGAGTAAAGAAATTAGGCAACATCAAAAAATGAATAACCAAAACTGGGGAAAAAAGAACAGAGACTTAAAGCAATGCAATCTGTTGACGCCATAATTGTCCCTTGTTCTTTGCACTTGTGACGCGCCATCTTTGTTGTTATCTGTGCACTGAATCCCGCTTTCGTTTGGTTGTCTTCAATTTAATAAAAATAAAAGACAGAAAGAAAATGAAAGTAGTATATCAAACTGGATTAACACAACAGCGATGCAATTATTGCAAAAAGCAACTATCCTGTCCGGCTCAGGACAGTCTTATCGAATACAGACAAGTGCAAAAGCCTTATTTAAAACCATTTAAGTCGAATGAAAAGATTGGATCAATTAAGTAATTGATGAACTAATAGGGTTATTTAGTCATGAGCGTTGTTTCGGCTTTTAACGTTTCTACGCGGTTTCATATCAATACCAAACAAGTTAAGGTTTTTCACAATGGAATACTGTTAGGTATCTTAGACTTTACTTATATTTATGACTATATATCTATATAGGTATATAAATAGGTATAAGCTATTTTGATAAGCGGTACAACTTTAATAGTCTTAAAAGTATGATAACATACATACACATACACGAGAAAGCGATGATTACTATATCTTATTTTTCATCCCTTCCTCTTTATACGATATTGTACTGAAAAGTTCTTGTCCCAACCAGATTCAGTTACCTTCATACAATTCAATTTCTTGCCATATATCGAAATAATCTGGTTGTATATTGACCACAGTTGACTCATAAGTAATGGCACTTTCAACGCATCTTCACTTTTTATTAAAATGGCGTTTTCCATGGTCAAAATTGAGATCACGACTAGTTGAGTGCTTGAAGTTCAATACCATTTTATAAGCGTTTATTTCTCTCTCTAGTGTTACGTGTTAAGTGTAACAAAAGGAAAAAAATGATTGTCCAAAATTCAGAGTTAAATCACATACAAATATTTAATTTACGATAAACACAAAATGGCATATATACAAAATTTACAATTTTTTTTTTTTTTTGCATTCAAAACAGAAAGGTAGAGTTTACTACTGGCAGGCGAAGTATTACGAAGGGGAAGGAAGATGTCAAACAGCAAAGAGTTAAAGTGCTATACTTTTTGGAAATCCTCAAATGTGTATATAAAGAATACTTTTCCAGTATGGTCAATGAAAAAGTCAAAAATATCTATTTACCATTTTTGTTCCCTTTTGTTTCTTTTTCAGGTTTTAGTTGGTCGGCAACATTTCTTAGAGATTCTTTCGGCTGAATATAAATCCTTGAATCAAAGCCGGAGTTGATAATGTCAGCAAATCCTGTTAACAACTAACTACTCTCTTCCCAAGACCTATTTTATAGGGGCTAACACCTAATTTGCATATTCTAGAATCCTTCAAAATTCTCTAGATTTTATTCGAATTTTCTCGGACACTCTAGCCTCTTTCAAACATTCTATTTTTAATTTCCTTACTTTTACGACTACTTCATGAATTAAAACCTTTTTGTAATAATGAGTAGGACTCAATAGAATCCTTTACTACAACTTTTTAGACATTATTAATATTATTTTTATATATAAATTCATGCTCGTAACACTAGCAACTGAGATCAAAATATAAAGAAAACTGTAGATATTCCTTAAGAAAACATAAAGCAATGTAAAACAAGAATGTTACCCCTCGCCAAATTTATTCACACTCTGCAACGAGGCTATAATAAGAGAGCTAGGGACCCTACCAGAATTTAGTATAAAGGAATATGATACGCAGATGCCACTCTGTTGATAGCAGATGCAGAAAGTAAACTACATGACCTCGTACGCAAGCTAGTAAAGGAAAGCGAGAAGAAAGGGATAATCATCAATTGAAAGAAGACATAATGTATAATAGTCAGCAAGAGAAAAATCTCTCAAGATGAGAACTACAAGTTGGAGATGCCACAATCAAGCAAGAACTGGGTTCCTATAAAGCATTCAATTCTCTTCACAAAATATTTCGGGAAACATTTATTTTGAAGGGAAAACGAAATTAACCGAATCGGTCTCTCTACCCTGTACTAAGTATTAATTTAGAAATGTCGAAAGACGCTATCTTTTGCGGACTACCATGGAATTAAAAAAGTCTCCGAAACAATTAAACATGGAACCAGAACAGTTGCAAGAATTTACTTCGGCTTATGCCATTGTGAACTTTAATAAACTGGAAGAAAGTTCCGGCTTTTAGTTCAACTAAATTGGGAGATGTTACCGGTTTTCAGATCAGCTAAACTGGAATAAGTTAATGGCTTTCAGATCAGCAAAATTGTGAGATGTTACTGGCTTTCTGTTCAAATGAATGGAAGATTGTATTATAAGGAGAGTCCTTTTGAAACACGTAATGCCAGCCCCTCGATCTTGGATGTGAACACAGTGTTCAGTACTTCATCGTATGCGGTAGGATTAATCTTGATGACCTGCGGGAAGAATAGACGGCATGAAATGGTCCTCGTTGCTCTAGACCTCCAGGATGGTCATAGACGACGATAATTTGGTTTGTTTCATCATAGGCACCGCTGTGGCGACCATTCAGAACATACTATCGTCCCTCAGGTCACTAACGATCTCCAAGATGTTATGACTGACTGCTTTCAATTCGGTGTACCTTTTCATTTCCTGTGTTAGATGAGAGACGGCCATGTTTATGCTCTCTATATGTCTGAAAGTAAAATGATAATCGTAATATTAGCAGGTTCCTTATAAGGAAACATTCGGTATGCATTGACCGAGCAGCCAGTACTAGCGTCAGTTAAGCTTTATAACATCATTCTCGTAGAGCAGTATATCAGAAAAAAGTTGTTTTAAGTCCATTCACTGTTATCGCGCTTTCTATTATTCTATGAGGGTTTCCTTCACAACCTTTTGTTTGAAGTAGTGTGGAAAATCAACAGCTTGATTATGTTCTTATTTTCTCTTCGGGTTACATGCTTGTTTGTTTGTTTCGAGGTTTAACGACCTATCAATCCTTATGGGATTATTTAAGGTCATAACCAATGATTTTGGGTCAGGTTAATTTATTTTACAACATTTTTCTTTTCGAGTATCAAGATTCATTGGGATTTGTTTTTAAGAGTAGGGTCCCCAAGTCCTACCCTTGTTATTTAGCCCATAACTGGAGGGAAGGACGGATAAATACCTTTCGCAAGGGTACCAGTGCTTAAGTGAATGCAGAGTATTCAACTGGAATTCGAACTCGGCTCACCGATTTCTTTTTACGAGACAATATCCACTGCACCACAACGCACATCCGTCACTAAACGATTACAGTACCTGGTATTCCCATGATGTCACCCATCTAAGTACTGACCAGGCTCAACGTTGCTTAACTTCGGTGATCGAGCGAGACCCGGTGTATTCAACGTGATATGGCCGTAAGCCGAGTTACGTGCGTTGTCCATTCTAATTGTTGCTGTTATTGAAAATCCTCAAGTTTTTTTTTTTAATCATTTCACCCTAAGCAAGGCATTCTACTGCCACTATAGCGCAGGGGGTTACATAGAGCGAGTGGATATAGGAAATGTCAGAAGGATGGTGATAGACGAGTAAGGA
Organism: Ascarosepion bandense; assembly: GCA_037127315.1. NCBI lineage: Eukaryota > Metazoa > Mollusca > Cephalopoda > Sepiida > Sepiidae > Ascarosepion > Ascarosepion bandense. Next base: position 3,593,141 of record JBBBDQ010001430.1, read on the forward strand.
GGTACATAGGAAGAGTGCTTGAGAGAATGGGTGTGAGTTAGTGTGTTAGGAGGTGTCTATTGACCTTACATTTAAACTCCTGGAGGTTGTAGCCGTCGGGGAAGCAAGTATGCGGAAGGGAATTCCACAGGCGTGAAGTGCGAGAAAGGAAGCTGTTGGAGTAGAAACTGCGGTGGCATTTCATCGGTTTCACTGTAAAAGCGTGGGCCCTAGGTGCTAATCTAGTATCTCGTGAAAATTCGTACCTAGAGGGCACCAGTGATCTAAGTTCATCGGAGCAGAAGCCGTGAAAGTATTTATAGACGAGGCACAGGGAAGCCACGTCACGCCGGTGAAAGAGTGACTGCAGGCGGTCAGCCAGGTCGGTATCGATCACATTACAGATTCTCCGTTGTATTTTGTCAAGAACCTCGAAGAGAATAGCAGGGGCACCCGACCAGATGTGGCAGCAGTATTCAATACACGGGTGGATGGTAGATTTATATATGTGCGGGATAGATTCAGACGAAAAGAACTTTCGGGCCCTGCACAGAGAGCCGACTTTCATAGCAGCGGATTTAGCAATGGATTCGACGTAGTCATTCCACTTGAGGTCTGCTGAGAGTGTCAGGCTAAGCAGGCGTAGTGTTTTACTCTCTGGGAGGCAAGCCTGTTCCATGCTAATGTTGTTTCTGTCATTTTGGTACAATTCTTTGTGATTCTGTAGTGCCAGTGTACAAGGCTCGAAGAAGCATGGTCCCCGCTAAGACCTACAGGGTTCATTCAGTCTAAGCCTTTCTTTCTGAGAAAGCGATTGCCTAAAGTTGGCAGTTTAGATATTCCTGAACCGGTTTGTTGCCATTGATCTAATTCCTAAAGAAAGTCCTGATCTAGTGAGGTTAAAACGTTTTGGTTTTGTAACAACTTGCAGTGTTGGGTGAAACTACTCCTCGCGATGTCTATTCTATGTTCAATTTCTTTTTCTTTTGCACTAAATTTATTATGACTGATCCAGAAACCGGTGTATTTAAAGTGTTTAGTATTTTCTAATGCTAACAATTAATGTGTCAGTCAGTTAAGTGCCATACGTGAAACACGCTTGGGCGATCATGTCTCGAAAGAGACATGACTGACCGGGTTGAAGATTATCCCGCAGTAGGTTGCCATTGCTTTCTGCGGTAGACTGGTTGCCAGCCAAAGCTATAGAACCCAATCTGTCCTATTATTTAACTCATAACTAGAAGGAAGAGACGGATTAATACTTTTCCCAAGGGTATTTGCGCGTAAGTGAATGCAATGAATTCACTTGGAATTCGAACTTGGCTTCCCGATTTCTCGTTTCGAGCCGATATCCACTGCACCACAATGAACATGATATTACGATAACTCGTCATTCATTTAGATCCCGCTAAATATGCGTTCATAACTGCCTGTCTCACCCTATATTTATTGATAAGTATTACCAATAATTCGAGCTGCCTCCATAGCTTAGTGAGCTACCTTTATAGCTCAGTAATTAGAGCACTGGTCTTATAAACCAGGATTTCTTGAGTTCGATCCTCACTGGGGGCTGTTCTTTACAATCTGTTACCTAGGATGTGCGTTGTGGTGCAGTGAATATCGGCTTCGGAACGAGAATTCGGGGATCCGAGTTCAAATTTCAGTTGAAATCTTTGTATTCACTTACGCGCAAATACCTTTGGGAAAGGTATTAATCCGTCTCTTCCCTCCAATTATGAGTTAAATAACAATACAAATTGGGTTCTATAGTCTTGGCTGGCAACCAATCTACTGCAGAAAATAATGGCAATCTACTGTGGGAAAATCTTCTGCCCAATTACCCATGTCTCTTTCGTGACATGATCCCCCAAGCGTGTATCATGGATGGCACTTTACTGACTGACTGATTGTCAATAATCTAAAGTAAAGTATATATATATATATATATATATATATATATATATATATATATATATATATATAGCAATAGTGTTTGTTTACTTTAAATGCTGAAAGTAGTAAAAGAAAGAAAATGTACGTTTGCTTTAGGCAATTACTTTTGTCTTTAGCCAGGAGGTTCAAATCAACATAGCGGGGATTGTCGTAATTTCCCGCTATAGATAAGTGAGATATACAGCGCAAACAAGTATTAATAAATGTATCCACCGGTTACTCCCAGAGATAATGAAATGCTACAAATAGGAAGAAAAACGGACAGAAAATGGAAACAGAGGGCGTTCTACAAAACAATTAAACATATTTTGCTGACGTCAACGGGGATATGCCTTGTTTGAAAGTGAGTTGGGTACAAATTTGGACTGCGTTATCAGTGCTTCGAGCTGTCCCACCTTTTGGCAGACGGTGTTATATATATATATATATATATATATATTAGGGGCAAGATGTATGACAAAGGGGAAAATGTTTTCTTGTGACGCGTTTCGTCCTTTAGGACTTCAATGGACCTTTTGTATTTATGTTGATGCAACTATGCATGCGCACGAACGAAAGACAGATGCTAAGAATTTAAAATTTCAAATAATTTGTGTCTCGTCACCTCTCTTTCATTTGTGCACATGTCTAATAGCATCAACGTAAACACAGACTTAATCCGATAAAGTCCTAAAGGTCAAAAGTCCTAAAGGTCAAAAGTCCTAAAGGTCAAAAGTCCTAAAGGTCAAAACGCGTCATACGAATCTTTTTCCCACTTGTCATACTTCTTTGACCGTAAAATTGTTTTTGATACATATAAATAAATTGTATATTGTTTCCTCATATATATATATGTGTGTGTGTGTGTGTGTGTGTGTGTGTGTGTGTGTGTGTGTGTGTGTGTGTGTGTGTGTGTAACTCGTTGGTATCGTAAAGTTAAATAAATAGAACTGGAAACCGAGAATTTTCAAGGTATCATTCAAGACGAGATTTGTGAACTTTGTTCCCATATGTTCGCTTATGGTATCTGGACAAAATAACGTGACGTTCTTCTGTATCAAAGAAGTTTGCCTTAGGTCTTTTTTTTTTTGGGGGGGGGGGGGGTCATATTCACCTGAAACTTTTTTTTTACACCTTTTACTCTCTTTTTGTTTTATTTCATTCTTTTTAGACTCTCTCTCTCTCTCTCTCTCTCTCTCTCTCTCTTTCTCTCTCTCTCGCATATATATATATATATATATATATATATGCACGGTTAGGGATGGGTAAATGTGGCAAAAATGAAAATAACACTGACATCACATTTTAACAGTTATATTTACCAAGATTACACGAAAATATCTTGAAATACTAAAGAGTAAATTTATCCAATAAAATCCCCATTGTTTTCTACCACGGTCTCCAGACAACTTCGAAATCTTTCGTAACTCTTCTAGGCCATCTCCTTGTTTAAGTTGGTGAATGCTGGTATAATCTTTGCCTTTATATCGTCTTTGCTGTCACAAGAAGTTTTGTTAGTCTCTCGCTCAACTGTGCCAACACATAATAATCAAGTGGTTGCAGTCTGGAAGCTAGGTGACCAGTTGTAAGGAGTAAAGTAATCGCAGAAATAATCTGATGGTTTTCCTGTTTGTGTGGCATGGTGCAGAGTCCAGTTGCTAAACATAAGGTCTTCCAGTACCACCCTCTTGACACAGGGTAGCATTACCATATATATATATATATATATATATATATATATATATATATATATATATATATATCCTAATCTTTCCGAATCCTTTGCACTGTCCTCATATTGACACCCAAACAATCTGAAATATTCGTATTGGAGATTCCGGTGCGAATGCCAAGTAGTACAGCATGACGTTTACAAATTTCTGGCGGATTGAATTGCGTCATGGTGCTCTTTTTTCACAAACGGTGCTTAACTGTGCAGTCGAAAAGTCAAAACAAACAACGCGCGTGTGCAAAGAAAAGGTAAGGTTACAAGAACATCGCAAGGTCGTAACATGAGGGGAGATGAACAAAATCAGGCGTAGCTGACCACATATGGAAGTAGAAAAGGAATCACCGCCCCCTATGGGATAAAGTTGAAATAATAGATAAAGAACGTCACTGGAAACTACGTAAACTTAAGGAATCAGCACATATGCTAGGCTACAAAAATCTCCTAAGCCGACCAAGCATACAGATGGACACAATATGGGAACCAGTAATACGGAGTGTCAGAGAAAATCATTAGTGTCAAAAATTACAATATGAACTCCTGGTAAAAATACTAGAAAAAAACATTAAAATCAAAAATTTTAGAGAAAACCATTAACATAAAAAATTGCAATATGAACTCTGGTAAAAAAAGGTTTACTGGACATTAGGTTTATAAGTCCCCAAAATTCAGTTGTTAAGGACACATGGCCCAGTGGATATAGACGTTGGTTAGTTCCTGTGACTTGACCCAAAGAGTTGTGAGTTCAATAGCAGACTACAGCAGGTAGAGGGAGATAACTCATGACTTCCAATCGAGGCATTACTACGCAAGGGATAAGAATAATATACCTCAGTTATTGTAATAAACAGTTCGGTTCGAAATTCCTAGCACCTGAAGAGGGCCAGAGAGTACAACAGCCGAAACGTCGTACAAATGGCGACAAAGATGAGGACAACAGTCCGAATAATGTAAATACTGTAAATACTACCATATCTCATAAAATAGACATAATATATATCTAAACTTATTTATAAATGGAATTTTGTCTGTGTGTGTGTGTCCGTTACCTATAGACTCCAAAACGGTTTAACCGATTTTCTTGAAAACTTACATAGTTGTAATATAAGCGTCTGCGAGTATTCTTAGCGAGGTATCCCCGATAAATATCGTCAGCTTTCGTCTTTATTTAACAAAGGATTTTACACGAATAAGTTTTTTTTTTCGTTGTAAACTGAATTTTGAAGGCTAAATAAGTCCTCTGAGAAAATGTTATCATGGCTGAGACTAAGAATTACAATTATACCTACTTAGAGCCAAACCCGAAGCCAAAACTAAAATAAAAGGGCTGAGACATACAAGCAGATACAAAAACACACACGCAAACATCTTGCCTTTTATATATATATATATATATATATATATATATATATATATATATATAATTGGAGTAAATAGATCTATCTATCGCCCGGTTCACACTCCACCCATGTCTATAGAACACGTTAAGAGGCTCATCCCTTGTTCCCTGTTTAGGATGTGGTTTCCGGCTTTCTCTTTTCCAATCTTTTCACTATTACGTAGCCCCTGCACATCAGTGGCGTTACCGCCTTGCTCGGGGTGATACGATTAAAAAATATATATATATATGAGTCCAACTTTAAATTATATTCTCTTTCTTGCTTTCATTCTCTTTCCATTTTTCTCTTGAACTGCGTATTTCTTTTATTTTCCAATTTTTCTTTTCTTGTGACAAGTCTTGCCTTTTTTGTTTCTTCCTCTTTTCCCTTTTTCTTTCTCTTTCCTTTAATCTCCATCTTTCTTTCTCTATTTGTGGCGACTTCATTCATTTGTTTTCTTGAGATATTTAGCTTTCTTTCTTTCTTTCTTTGATTTTCGTTTATCGTTTATCGTTCTCTCGTGTGTGTGTGTGTGTGTGTGTGTGTGTGTGTGTGTGTGTGTGTGTGTGTGTGTTTTCCTATAACATTCAACGATTTCCTTCCTTTTTTTTTCTTTCTGTCTTTCTTTCTCTTAAACTCTTCCCTTCTTATTTCGTCCCCAATATCCACTGACATATAAAACTCGTACACCGTCACAACAGCATTTATATTATCGTCTGCTGCACAACGGACTCTCACTAAATGAGTCCGTTTTCAGTCGAAAAATGTTACATCCGCTTTTCAGCTCCAGTCGCCATGTTCAATGTCGTGTCGCAAACAGCTCTCCGAAGAAACAATATTTCCCTTGTTGACGCTTTTAGCAGCCCAGACGCCGAAATATCGTAAAAACAACATGCAACCCTATATCAATTTTACCATTAATCTGTTGAGGTCAACTTCACTTCCGCAAAAATATATTTAATGGAGAAATGTAAAAATTCACCACCGATTGCTATATTCATCTTTATACATCACACTCTAACGGTATCGGAAATATCAGAATTTGGTTTATATTATATTTTAATACACCAAACGCTACAAATAAAAGCAATAATTACTTAAGACTATGTCGTTCTAAATAAAACACATATCATCGATCAGCATTATTAATATTGATTGATTGAGTGTCGGTTTCATTTAATTTAGGAATGGATATTTATTGTATATAAAAATACAAGTTTGGTACAAGGCTGAAAAGAGGAAGTAGAGTATGGCTGGTTCACACTTTCTCCATAAACATAGTTAATCAGATTCACGACCCATTCATTCATTACAATTTGCTCATTCACCACTAGATCTCATCCATGACCACTCAATCCTACATACCACGTATTCACAGGGAACGTACAAAAAACGCCATGACATGATTTTTTTTCTTTGTGTACAAAAAGTTCTTACAAAAATATATATAAAAATAAAATGATATGAAAATGAGTGGAGAGAGGATGAATACCTAAAACGAAACTAAAATATAACAAAACATTCAAGCCAAAAATAGCAAATGTTAGTAGGACCCGTCCAACTCCACAAAAAATTAGGGCGGCCGCTGTATTCTTTCTTTAGCGAGATTCTAGAATCACACTCACTAATCGAAAGGGAACGGATAAGAATAAATAACGGAGTCGGAAAATCAAAAAACTTAACGAGAGGAAAGTTCAAAGCTCTTCGTGGTGTGTGATATGTACTTGTGAGTACAATTTTTGTATTTCTTTAAGACATGGGCCACAAGAAATTCCTTCAATAAGTCTATCGGAACATTTTTCAATCGATTCGGGCGTTCCAACTACAACTGGAATTTTTGATGTTCTCATATGTAACAATTTTTTTGATTTCCACTTCAAGATCCTTGTGATTTGATAGTTATTGAAGATCTTCAAAGATACATCACAATCTGCAGAGACTGTCATATTCAATATGAAAGCACATTCTGTTTTGGTGGTCTTTGATCACGATATTATTATTATTATTATTATTATTATTATTATAGTTATTGTTATTACTACTGTTGTTGTTGTTGTTTACATGCAAAAGTTCACTGAGCACACATTTTTAAAAACTAGGAATACCTTCATAGTTTCTTAATTTGGTACCTATATTGATGACGCAAATATTTACTTCTGTCTCAGTGCTAAGTTTAATTGATCCGACAAGGTCAAATTGGCAGCTGATCTCAGAAAGAAGCTACAATCTGTTGTTAAACGGAGCAAGAAGTGGCTTGTTAAATTTAACGCGTCCAAAATGAAAATGCTCTCTTTTAATCATTTTAGGGAAAATTTTGCTTTTCGCTAGCATCGCGGATGCTAGCTTCCAGGTGAGTGATATTTCAGGCTAACATTTTACGCTGACAAGAAGTGGAAAGATTATATTCAATCAATTGTCATGTCTGCTACGAGGAAAGTGTATCACTGTATCCTGCTATACAATCATTCCCCGCCAGAATCTATCAAAACCAATCATATGTCCATGCACTGAATATTATTGTCACATCTGGTCTAGTGTTTCTGCTATGAACTTAGAGATTCTTAATAAAAACCCCAAAAAAGAATTTGAAACTATATTAGTTCTGACCTGGCAACTTTCTCCCGACATTCCACTCAATTATGATTCTCGAAATTTTAAATGCAATATCAATCGTTATTTTATTTTTTGAGTTTCTGTTCTTTTATTCTTCTAAAAAACTAATCATTTTTTTTTTTCATATTATTTTCACACTCAGTAAATCTTTGCGTCTTAGTGACTTGCTTGGGGTGAAATGACTATCGGAAATACAGCGCCTACTGATTGCATCTCCCAGATTAATTCACTAGCCTTGTGTTTGATTTTTACTGAATGTCACGGAATTCTGACATTTTGTCAGATTAAAAACCTAGTGCACACACACACACACACACACACACACACACACACATATACACTCCTGTTCAAAATCTTAAAACCAGATACAAAAGGGTTAAAAAATATAAAATACTTGTACTTTATCGAAATATATTTGTGAAACATTTACATTTAATTAGAACATGTAGTTTATCAACATACATGTGAAAATTTTAAGCTTTTAATTGATTAATTTTTAAAAAAAAACATTGAAAAATTATTTTTTGATTGCTCATAAAGATAAGACTACGTGTGAAAAAAATTACTGGACAAAAATTTTAGAACTAGTCAGCGTGCTCATAGCTTCGGGTATGTAGACATCTACTTAGCTCATTTCCAACATTAAATTTCCGATTTTAAAATGGCTAAGGGTAAAATTTTAACAAAGTTCGAACAAGACAGGCTTGTTAAACTTCAAAGACGTGGCCTTTCGCAACGAGACATTGCAAACGAAATTGGCCGTAGTCGAACTGCCATTGCTAACTTCATTAAAAATCCGGATGCGTATGCTTCTAAAAAATCAAGCGGTTTCCCGAATAAAATCTCACCATCTATAGACAGACGCATTTGGCGAGAAGTTAAGAGAGGTTCAAGCCTCAAATCAGATAAAAAGCGAATAGAGGTGCTGAATGCAGCTCTCGAACAATTCGACTGCACTTAAATAAGAAAGGGTATAAGAACGTGAAACGGCTGCAGAGGCCTCGCCTTCTTTCTCGCTATAACCCCACCCCCGTTTTCAATTTGCTTCTGATTATCAAATTTGGGATGTGGATAAATGGAAGGAAATATTGTTTTTAGACGAGAAAAAATCAACCTTGTTGACCCAGACGGTTTTTAGCGTTAGTGACTTGCAAAAAATGTCCCAAAAGAAATTTTCTCAACATAACACAGTGGAGGTGGATCAATTATGGTCTGGGGTTCATTTTCGTACAATAGATCTCTTGTGTTACAAGAGGTCGTCAAACCGCTTCTAGGTACATTGATATGTAAGACAGGCATCGCTAATTACTGAAGGCCCTCGTCTATTGTAGAGAAACTGCATTTTCTGGCATGATTATATATATATAATAAAAACATTTTACATCGCTACACAAAAGCTATCATCTTTCAGTACTATTATTTGTACTTCGTCAGGTGATGGTTGGTGGCTGGTTGAAACTATACGAAGATAGTTAATGTTTCTTGATTCGGCTTTCTGTCATACATAACCGAACGCCATACAGCTTAGAAGTTTTATCCAGAATTATCAGGTTATCATCAGAAAGATGGTTGTCGGCAGGTTGGAATGTTTGGAATTATGGAGAATAGTGGAAGAATAAAAATATACATTTGCATGTTAAAATAGAATTTTTAAAAGAAAGAATTAGCAAGAATTGGTAGAAATTAATGTTCAATGAGAAAGTTAAAGGTATCAAGAGTTCATAAAAATGTTCGAAGTAGTAATTAGTTGGAAAGAGTTTATGCGTACGTACGTATGTATGTATTAGCGTTTGTTATGGATGTCTTTCGATGAAGAAGAAGAAGTAAAAGGAATCAGCACACGAGAAGGAAAGAGAAAGAAGATGAATGTCTGGGTCGGACTTGAAGCTTCTCCCGTTACATTTTAGCTTGTCGCCTCTGCTGCTTCCATCCCTGACTGACTGACTGACTGACTGACGCAGATCGAAGTCATTTATAGTCATTCAGATTTTCGCACTTTTTCGCATTTTCGCTAAGTCCTTTTCGGACTAGCAATTCGCTTCCATTGGTCAGAAAATCAATTTAACATCTACTTGCGAAATCCGGTATCGACTTTTTCTTCAAGCACAAGGTCAATCATTTTTTTATTTGGGGAAAACCAGGATTTCACACGTCATTGTGAATTTTTGTAAAAGTGAAGAAGAATGTTGCTTTTAATTCTTAATTTCCTATCCACCACATGGTCACTGGTGATTGGGATGGCTTTTATGAAAATATGTTTTTTTTTAAATTTACATAAAAATCATTCCTATCACTAGTGACTAACTATCGCCTGACAAAGTAGAATTAACGGTACTGAAACATGATAGCTTTTGTGTTGTAATGTAAAATGTTTTTATAAAACTACTTATAAAATTTTTTAAAAATAATGAAATAACAATATTGGTTTACTTTGTATTGAGCATTTTTAAAAATAAATGCTATGGACTGTGGATCTTTACTCCATTTGTTATTACTCTTACTGACATATATATATATATATATATATATATATATATATATATATATATATATGGCGATTGTGTACATTGTGTATATAACATGCTAAAATCTGCATTCGCCACCGTGCGCCGATACCGCAGAGGTAAAATCTCCGACTGATGTCAAATCGCTCGGGTTTCAACCCTGGCTGGAAGTAATTGAATGTCTAATTGTATTGATGAGCTGTGATACAGCGAAACAGGACAGTCTGCGGGTGACTATATATAATCGAAAATCTAAGAGTGAGCCAACAACCTACCACGGTTTCGCTTAACAGCTCGTCAGGGAAATTGGCTAAAGGCTTAGAAATTACGCAGCATATATGTATATATGTACATATATGCTGCGTAATTTCTAAGTCTTTAGCCAGTTTCCCTGACGAGCTGTTAAGCGAAACCGTGGTAGGTTGTTGGCTCACTCTTAGATTTTCGATTTTGTTTGCTCTACTTTCGTTTTGAGTGCTTTGTGTACTCTGCTTTCGTATTGAGCTCTTTATTGTTAAGGTTCGTCGCTTTGAGTGCTTTGTGTACTCTGCTTTCGCATTGAGCTCTTTATTATTAAGGTTTCGCCTTTGGGTTTTTTCTTTCTCACGACTGCTTGACTTTTTTGTTCACGTATTTCGTTTTTTTTTTTCTTCCCCTTCTTTTCCCTCCGGGTTAGTTCCCGGTGGGTTTCAAGACGATTTCATTTGTAGTTTAATTATTGCTAGTCTTGACAGAATTAGTTCTGTTAATATTGGTATTATTACTATAAATAATGTTAATATATATATATATATATATATATATATATATATATATATATATATATAACTTTTTTAAGCTAAGCAGACATAGTAATTATTTAGCTTGATATCAAGGGATAAAGCAATAATAGTAATAAATAAATTTAAATTTAACTTTTTCTCGGACTACTCTGAGAAAAAGTAAGTTTCTTACAATATTTTGTGATATATATATATATATATATATATATATATATATATATATATATATATATAATTTCACGAGAGGGCGATAACCATATTTTTATAAATAATTTGGGCTGAGAACATATGAACACACATATATGTTTGTGTGCTGCGTACATATATGTGCGTGTGTCAATTGTATATATATATATATGTGTGTGTGTGTGTGTATTGCGCATATATTTTCTGTAATGTATTGCGTATATTGCGTATATATATGTGTGTATTGCGCATATATATATATATATATATATATATATATTGTGTGTGTGTGTATTGCGTATATAAATGTGTGTGTGCGTGTATTGCGTATATGCGTGCGTGCGTTTTCTCAACCACGGTATACCCTCCACTCTAATCTCCGTCTCTTCGGCGTGTTTTCCCAAATACTTTGACTGGACAAGAGTTAATCTCACGTATTTATTTGTCTTCATAAGCAAAAGGCCGAAAGAAACAGTTCATGTTACTTACCTCAAAAGGGGTGGGTCTTGTCGGTATGATCGTGACCGTCTCTTATCAGCATTTGCCGGCCAGTAGCCGGTTACATTTCTCTAGTCTCACTACCGCACACAATGCCAATTTACTAAGAAACGGGCGGGAAAAGAGAGCAAGGACCAGAAGGCAAATAATAATGTCAGCTGTATCAACGCTCGTAATGTCAATTTAGTCAGAAAAACGCGTGAATCAAGATACAAAATAAAAGGTGATCAAATTGAATAGGATAAGGGGGTGAGAACGGTTGGTGGGGGTCATCGTGTAACATATGACCTATGAACCTTGATGATTTTAAAGGATCTACAAAGTTATTAAGGTCGAGAAAGGAATGATATAGCTTTTAAAAGTGAGAGTGAAAGATAAAAAATAGTGAGAGGGGTTAAAAGAAAAAAACAGGCAATTCAGGGAAGAAAAAAAACGAGAAATAATTTTCTTTTTCGTTCGTAAAAATCACTTGATTCCAGTTAACACCATAAGTAGTAACATCCTAATCAAATAATGTGTTGCAGTAGCATTAATATGTTATGCGTTGTGGTGCAGCGGATATCGACTCGAAACGACAAATCGGGGAGCCGAGTTCGAATTTCAGTCGAATTCCTTGCATCTACTTACGCGCAAATACCCTTGGGAAAGGTATTAATCTGCCTCTTCCCTCCAGTTATGGGTTAAATAACATGACAGATTGGGTTCTATAGCCTTGGATGGCAACCAGTCTACCGCAGAAAGCAATGGAAATCTATTGTGGGATAATCTTCTGCCCAGTCAGTCATGTCTCTTTCGACATAATCGCCCAAGCGTATCACATTTAACTGACTGAAATACAATTGTTTTAACATGCAAAATATGTTCCAGAGAAAGAATTCTTCAGATTGTATCTTTAAAAAATCATTTTTATCGCCCCCTAAAGAATAAATAGTTCAATGTTAAATTGTGACCGGCACCAGTCATAGGGCACGTGTATAGGTATTTGAATATATAAACAGAATCATCTGTATTTATATATGTACTTTAACATACATACGCAAAAATGCATCAGATAGATAGATAGATAGATTGATTGATTGATTGATTGATTGATTGATTGATTGTACTCGAAGTTATTAATATTTGTTAATTCATATACATCATTTATACTCTGACTTTTGTCCTTATCTTTGTTGTTGTTGTTATCATAACGTTTCAACTGTTTTGCCTTTCTGTCTTCATCAGGTGTTTGGCGACCCTGGTAACCTTCAAGACATTTTAAAGTGATATCTTTAACCCGAGGTACATTTTTCTCGTTCTACTCTCACAGTATCTCGTTTTGTTCTTTGTGATACACGTTTAGGCGATCATGTCTCTTTCCTGACATAACTGACTACGCAGAAGATTTCCCCACAGTAGGTTGCCATTTATTTCTGCGTTAGGTTGGTTACCAACCAAGTCTACAGAACCCAATCTGTCCTGCTATTCGACCTATAGTTGGAGGGAGAAGCAATGGACCATCCCTTTCCCAAGAATATTTATGCACAAGTTAATGTAACGAATTCAACTAAAATTCGAACTCGGCTCTCCGATTTCTCATTCGGAGCCAATATCCATTGCACTATTACTCGCCCTGTTTCCACTGAGTCTGTACTAATTGGTCCCAGGGATTGGACACACAATTACTCCGTCATCAAATTTGTAAAAGAAAAAAATGTTTTTATCCACTCTGCTAAAAAAGAAAACGAGATATCCCTATCCACTTCAAGGTTCTGTTCGAAATTTCTTGGAACTTACCTGGATCATCTGATGAAGGCCGGCGGACACAACAGCAACGTTGTGATAATGACAAAAAAGATGAGGACAATAGCCCGAGTGTGAATAACATAATATAAATAATAATAAGTCCTCATCACAGACAGAAAATAGCTGTTAAATTATATTTCAACACTTTCACGTCACACACATAAATGCAACTCGACACGCCAACGTCTTAAACATTTTCTAAAAAAATTCCTTTCACCAAGTCTCCATTCAAGATTGAAAGCAAAAACAAAATATTCATTTCTTCTCGAAAAAAATGAAACAAAAAGTGACTACGATATCAAGTCCAAGTGACACGTTCCACACACACACACACACACACACACACACACACACACACATATATATATATATATATATATATATATATATATATATATATATATAGACTAAATAATGTAACAAATTATGTAAGTGTAGCTACGTATGTGAATTAAATAAAGACCACCCTTACTGAAATTATGACATTTGGTAATTTCATCCAATTTTTGGGAGTTGATTTGTCCGGTAAGTTTGCACCCCTTATAAATAATTATACATGTAATGTAACAGAGATAGATAATAGTATATATATATATATATATTGTATTTGGGCGACAATATTGCGTATTTTGGCTTATTATAAAAAATGCAATATATATATACTAGCAGTATAGCCCGGCTTTGCTCGAGTGTAATGAAAGCTTTAAAACTAATCCATGGTCCTGGAGTTCAGGCTCTTTGGACGGTGGCACGAAAGACTAAAAAACAATAGTTGTTTCCAGTTAAAGCGAAACCATAGACTGAAAGAAAAATGAATGGATGTAAGTTAAATTTTGATTTCCTGGTATCGATATCAAATAAGTTTTTTTCATCATAAACTGAATTTTGAAGGCTAAATAAGTCCTCTGAGTAAATGGTGTCATGGCTGAGACTAAGAACTACAATTATACTTACTTAGAGCCAAACCCGAAACAAAAACTAAAATAAAAGTGCTGAAAAATACAGACATACAGGCAGATAAACAGACACACATACAAATATCTTGCCTTTTATATATATATATATATATTATCGATTTTCTGCACCATTGTAAGAACTGCAACCTTGAAACTTCTGAATATCGTTTCTTATGTCTTTGTCTATGAGTGTATGAAATTTGCTTAAAATCTGACCACTCCTTCTATAACCCGACTTTTTCGATTATCGATTTTCGATATTTATCGGTAGTACCTCGACACAAAACCTAGCTAAGAACACTGGCAGACGCTTGTAGTACAACTGTGTAAATTTTCAAGAAAATCGGTTCAGCCGTTTCGGAGTCTATTGTTAATGGATACACACACACATAGAGATATAGTTCCATTTATAAATAAGTTTAGATATATTGTATTTGGGCGACAATATTGTGTATTTTGGCTTATTATAAATAATGCAATATATATATATATAAGAGATTCCGATTTTAGTTCCACATAAGCAGAAAGAAAGAAAAATACTGGATTTTAACATTTAATACATATAGGCTAGGGTTAAATAGGGACTTAGGTATTTTGAATCTTTATAAATATTTCAATAGTTTTTAGATACACTTAAAAAAATTTTCTTTAAAACATTTAAAAGTATTATTACAGTTAGGTTTACGTTTAAAAATATCCCAAAACTCTATCACTTTCTACGTCACGTGATGTAAACATCACGCGACAGACGCTTCTCACGACGAACGCTTCTAGTTGAAATTTTAAAATCATTTGTTTCTGATGAAAGGCTTAGGCCGGTCTGAAATATCAAATATATATATATATAATAATAAAAATAAATAAATACTGACAAAAAAATACATTTTTAAGCTTACAACTTTTTAGTAGTTTTTTCTTATATATATATATATATATATATATATATATATATATATATATATAATTGGAGTAGATAGATCTATCTATCGCCCGGTTCACACTCCACCCACGTCTATTGAACAGGTTAAGAGGCTCATCCCTTGTTCCCTGTTTAGGACGTCGTTTCCGGCTTTCTCTTTTCCAATCTTTTCACTGTTACGTAGCCCCCTGCACATCAGTGGCGTTACTGCCTTGCTCGGGGTGATACGATTAAAATATATATATTGCATTATTTATAATAAGCATAAAAATGCATAATGCACAATGTATTCTTATGTGATTTCGCTTCCTTTAACCGTTACACATGACGGTACGACGGACTGTTTCAAAGTTTGAGCTCTATGTTAAATACCAGGATGTAGCTAACCGAATCTTCTATACAACTCTGATAATACATGTTTCTTGACAATGACTGAGACGGTCGAAAGTACTTGAACAAAAACGACAGAACAAACATTAACTTCGGAGTTTTTATTCGCAATTTTTATCAGCATCATACTGAAAAATTAGAAAAATAGAAGATATTAAACATCCAAACCTTGTTGGCTGTTGTTCACGTTTTTCTAAGCTGTGGACGTTAATGATTTAGAATAAAGCAATATTGTCTACTGAATTGCAATGAAAACTTCCATTTAATCCCACAGGGAGCGGAATGACGAGTATACACAAAAGCAATACGTATCGAAACGAGGAAAGCACCCATGCCAAAAAAAAGAAAAAAAATACTTTGCGTCGATCTTTTGACGATATTTCAGCTAACACTTTTTTTTTCTCGTCTTAAATAAATCTTGTGACATCAAGTTAGGAAAATATACAAAGTTTAATTAATAGCTCTTGTCACATTGAATTGAATTATCATGAACAAATCAAAATCTGGCCAAATACATAAATCTATTCACAAAAAGAATTGGTAAAGGTTAGGTCTGTTGCCACCAGTAAACTTTACCTTATTTTCAATCTGTCAACGGGCAGTGGGTGGCATCATCATCATCTTCATCTTCATCATCATCATCCAATTAATAACTGCTTCTGTAACTCATCGAAATTAATTGCGTAAATTTTTGTTTTAGATCCCGAAGGATTTTCCCCGCTTCAAATTTATCCAAAATAGCATTATTTCTGTGCAAATGTATATGCTGAACTCAAATCAACAATTAATTATTGAAGAAACCTACCTGTATTGATCTGAAGGTTCAGAAAAAAAATCGAACTACATTTTGTCTCCCGTAACTCTAACGCAGTCATGTAATTAACTGCTGAATGACTTTCGGCGTAGGACAACAAATTTCGGTCTATTTTCGGCTTATTCCTTTACTGAAATTTCCGCCTATTTACTTCCTATAATGAAAGTAATACGCGATTTTTTTTCTGCGCATATTAGTTTCATTACAGGAAGTAAAAAGGCGGAAATTTCAGTAAAGGGAATAAGTAGGCTGAAATTTGTGCCTACGCCGAAAGTCATTCAGCAGTTAATTACGTGACTTCGTGAGAGTTACGGGAGACAAAAAGTGCGAGATGAAGTTCGATTTTTTTCTGATCGTTAAGATCAATAAATTTAAATTTCTTCAATAACTAATTATTGATTTGCGTTCAGCATATACATTTGCACAGAAATAATGCTATTTTGGATAAATTTGAAGGTGGGGGGAAGCCTTCGGGACCTAAAACGAAAATTTACCTTAATTGGCATTTATTTTACTATGACAATGCATTTTCTTTTTCTAGGAATTATTACTCCAAATTATATTGATGTTAATTGTTCTTCCATAGGCAATCTTAGTCAGGCACAAGGCTAAAAGTAACGAGCGCCGAATTCGATGAAAATTCACTGAAATATCAAAAGTGATCTGATGAAGTCCGGTGGACACAACAGCAACGTTGTGATAATGACAACAAAGATGAGGACAATAGCCCGAGTGTGAATAACATAATATAAATAATAATAAGTCCACATTACAGACAGAAAATAGCTGTTAAATTATATTTAGCCTCAGTTGCTAAAACTTTTCCACGCGATGTTCTTGACAAAATCCAAAGAGTCTGCAATGTAATCGATCTTAATTTCATTCACTTTCTCACCGACATGATGTGCCTTCCCTCTGTCTTTTCTACAAATATTTTTATAGGCACTACTTTGGCGAGATTTTCTTCTGGTGCCCTGACTACATGAATTTAAGCGTGCTACTAAATTGGATGTGCGTTGTGATGCAGTGGATATCGGCTCGGAACGAGAAATCGAGGAGTCGAGTTCGAATTCCAGTTGAATTCATTGCATTCACTTACGCGCAAATGCCCTTGGGAAAGGTATTAATCTGTCTCTTTCTTCCAGTTACGGGTTAAATAATAGGACAGATTGGGTTCTATAGCCTTGGCTGGCAACCAGTCTACCGCAGAAAGCAATGGCAACCTACTGCGGGATAATATTCTGCCCAGTCAGTCATGTCTCTTTCGAGACATGATCGCCCAAGCGTGTTTCACGTATGACATTTAACTGACTGACCTTTAATTTGTGAATAGATATAGCAAATATAATATACTAGCATCATAGCCCGGCGTTGCCCGTGCAACTCAGAACATTTTAATTTCTTCAGCGGATGAAACAAATACGTTTAAATTCGCTGCAGACACTTCAAATATAATCTACATATATAAAAGGCAATCTGTGAGTTTGTGTATAACTGTTCTTTATGCAAGCCTACATTTTTTAATATCTCTTTTGTTTCAGAATTACGGGGAAAAATATTCACATTTTTTGTTGACCAAATGAGTTTTTAAAACGTCGGAATAAAAATTTAAATAAAGACTCATTCTTTTTTTTATTTAATAAAAAATATTTTAGTCGAGTTTGACACGTGTGATTTGATTTCTGTGACGTAATCTAGCAACCATCTTAGATCTTAGATGTTTTACGGAGCAAATGTAAACAATCTGCACCATTGGCCAAAAAGTGCGAAAGGTAAAAATTGCTGAACCTAAACTCAAAAAATACGAGTCGACCTGGCTTCCCTGTAGATATGTGTCCCTAGAAAGTTTGAATGGCGTAGCTTTAAAAATGTAGGCGTGCATAGGGAACAGTCACACACAGACTCACAGATTGCCTTTTATATATATAGATTAATAAATGGTTTGAACAACTGAGATTGCAAGAAATTAATTGATTTTAGAATTTATTTGAAAGATGTTTTCTCATGTAAAGCGCCAATATTTTTATGTAAGATTTTTTTAAATATTTACAGTACTGCGCAAAAGTATTATGACAAGAACTATTTTATCTTTTATAAGGCATCAAAATGAAGTTTAAAATCACTCCTTTCCTAACACTTTTGCACACTACCGGCAGTGTGCAAAAGTGTTAGGACAGGAGTGATTTTCCAAAAAACTCACTGAAATTCAAATACAGGATGAAAAGCCAAGTTAATCGCTAATAAATATTGATTATTTAAAACCAGGTGTAAAAACCAGGTGTAAAAACCAGATGTAAAAGAAATGTATTAAAAAGAAGTTATATTTAATTTTTCCTATTTTCTATTAAACAAGTTATTTTGAAACTAATCTGGTAAACATTTATGGAATTTTTTAGATTGAAAAATGATAAATCTAATGTAACTTCGCAAGACACAATTTGGGGACAAATACAAGCTGCTTGGCAGGAAATACCATTCGATACATTGAAGAAACTTGTGTTGTCAATGCCTGAGAGAATGAGGGCTGTGATCAAAGCAAAAGGCTATTATACTAAATATTAAATTTATTTTGTAACAAGTATATTTTTTATTGTTAAAGCATTTATTGAGTAAATCAAATAAAATAACTTTAATTAAATTGTTTTTTCTGTCAATACGCCTCATAAAAGATAAAATAGTTCTTGCCCTAATACTTTTGCACAGTACTGTATTTCAAAATTAGCTGTTTATATAATTAATAGAAGTCATTCTATCAGGAGTAGAACTTATTAAATCAAATATCCCTCTCGTGAGTGACGAATGACTGATCGTAAGTCGAAGATCCGTTCCTTGGACACGACCTGCTCAAGTATTCACACTCCACCCACGTCTATTGAACAGGTGTAGAGGCTCAT
>JBBBDQ010001430.1:3617500-3648239 GCA_037127315.1 Ascarosepion bandense
TATGTAATCAGAAAGGGGAATAATGATGATAATCATGATGTCGATTTTCCACACAACCTCAAACAAAAGGTTAGGAAGGAAACCTCCATCAGTACTGGAAAGAGAGATAACAGTTAACAGACTTGAAACACCGATTCCGGTACGATCAACGGAGTTAACCCTCTAGGGCCATTCGTATCATATTTGATACAGTATGAAAACAAGCCTTGAAAGAAATATTTTCCTGAAAAATTTTTTAAGAGAAATATTTTATAAATTTCAAATGAAAGCAGTACTGACTGCTCAGTCAATGAAAACCAAATGTTTCCTTATAGGGAAATACCAAATGTTTCCTTATAGGGAAATACTGTATCAAATTTGATACGAATGGCCCTAGAGGGTTAAGAGAAATATTTTATAAATTTCAAATGAAAGCAGTACTGACTGCTCAGTCAATGAAAACCAAATGTTTCCTTATAGGGAAATACCAAATGTTTCCTTATAGGGAAATACTGTATCAAATTTGATACGAATAACCCTAGAGGGTTAAGAGAAATATTTTATAAATTTCAAATGAAAGCAGTACTGACTGCTCAGTCAATGAATACCAAATGTTTCCTTATAGGGAAATACCAAATGTTTCCTTATAGGGAAATACTGTATCAAATTTGATACGAATGGCCCTAGAGGGTTAAGAGAAATATTTTATAAATTTCAAATGAAAGCAGTACTGACTGCTCAGTCAATGAATACCAAATGTTTCCTTATAGGGAAATACCAAATGTTTCCTTATAGGGAAATACTGTATCAAATATGATACGAATGGCCCTAGAGGGTTAAGCAACGTCAAGCCTGATCAGTACCGAGATGGTTGACTTTGAGAATACGAGGTGCTGTAAGCTTTGATGTGCCGATAGTGTAATTGTCATACAACCATATCACGTTGAAACAACAGTTCTCTTACGATCACCGAAATCAAGGAACGTCAAGCCAAGAATTGTGACCGTTTGAGATTACCAGGTGCTGTAATGGACAAAGGCTAGGAAATTGAAATGGAGAGCCAAGTTCCAATTATATTCACTTACGCGTAAATACCCTTAGGAAAGGTAGTAATTATTCTCTTTTTCCCCAGTTATGGGTTAATTAGTAAGACTTATATCACAAAATCATTATTATGTAAAAAAAAAAAAAAAAAAAAAAAACTTACAATCTAAAATTATTTTCTGACTTTAAATAACTTGCAAGGGGTTGATAAACCGTAGAAAAAGAATCAATCAAATCGACAGTAACGCTAGCTATTCGTTCAATGAATTCCAAATGTTTTATGCTTGGAAACGGTTAATCTCACTATCACTATTACCGTTTTTATAAAGATGAAAAGGTTTCAAATTTACCTGAAGTACTGAATCATCAGCAAAATTAATAAAAAGTACCTACTTGAATAATAAAAAAATTTAAAACATTAAACAAGTGAAAAATTAGGCAAATTTAGTTGCGAATTAAAAAAAACAATCTCACTTGCGATTCAGTAAATTTTAATCATTTTATCACAAACAAGGCAATAAAGCCACTAAGACGCTGCAAGGGGATACTTAGTGTTAAAGAATATAAAGAAAAAACACTATTAAGGAGAGTGAACATTGAAAGAACATGATATTAAGAAGATAACGATTGACATTGCATTTAAAATTTTGAAGGTCAAAGTTGACTGTGGAACAAGAAGACGGAAGAGAGTTCCACGACAAGAATTGTGAGAGAAGTGATACTCTTAGCATAGGACATCTATAATTCCTACGCTGCACGCCAATATGATTATTTATCCGAATTATTAAACCCCTGTGACTGATAATGAAGGTGCCGTTTATGTAAAATCAGGTCTCAAGATATGGGATACGAGTTTATGTCTCTCCAAAAGTCACTTTATTTGAACATTCAAAGAATAATCGACTTAGGTTGTTGCCGTTAAAAGTAATAAAATTAAGAAAACTAACCTAACCTAATTTTTTAATAAATCTTTGGATACCTCTCTGTTAATATCTATAAAACATACACACACACTCACATACAAATGTACATTTTTTACATCCCAGCTTACCTGAGCCTGCGGACATCGCAGTCACTGAGAAATGTTTATAAACTTTTCTGTAAATATTTGCTTCAAGTTTGTACTCGGGAAATTGCCCCCGGCAATATGGCAAAGTTCTTTCTCTTCCAGAGATTTCCTGTTGATTAGAATAAACACAATAAAAAGCACCTTTTGTTTAGATTCACAACTAGCAACCACGATTCACATTTTGTCTTATTTGATTTATCTCTCTCTCTTATTTCTCCCCGCTTTTTTTGAGAACCTGGCACTTTACACCATCGGTTTTCGACTCATCATGATTGGAATCCAGTTTCTGAAATTCTAAAATGATTTTTTTTTTCAACGTTTAGCATAAAAATTAACATTTTCATTTCTTTCAAAGCACATATACGGAAACGAACTTCCTTAAAAGCGCGTACCGTCTCTCTTTCTCAAAAGTAGGTACCTCCAATATTTCGGCATTAATTTTCGATATCTAAGTTTAAAATGAAATTTTTAAAAAGAAAAACATTCTTGAAGATTTCATTTTAGATTTAATTAAAAGCTTAACGGTTAAATTTATTATTTCCATTAAGTAAAAAATGCTGGTGTATTTCAGATAGAAATTATATAGATTGGAATGTCACATTTAGTTTTGATTTGTTAAAATTTTCTTAAATGCGGCCATTTTCTTAATTTTAAGAAATTTGTAAACAAACAAAAATTCATCGATTTTAAAAATACTTCAAAAGATTTCTGACACTTTATCTTGGTAAAATTAGAAAATTGAAAGTTACATTAATCTGATTTTAAAGAAATAGTTTTACTTTTAGCATAAAAAAGTAACATACAACAAATTATTAGCGATTAGTCGTGCTCATCTGATCGAATGTTTAACAGAATGACGAGGCGATGACATCTGCTACGCATGACCATAAACGACAATTTTCATAAATCTATGTTAAGGGAAAAATTCTTCAATTTCCTTACCGTTTCATAATAATGGCGATTTCAGTCTACCATACATGAAAATAAGGTAAAAAAAAATACAAAATTATTTTTAAAATAGATAGCGTAACTACGTTTATTAATCTTTGCAATTTTGGACTCGTCAATTTCGTTTCCACTTAATTACTATATCACACTTAATAAATACCCTAATACAGAATTTTACACGATTTTAAACTATTATAAATTCTTATAATTAAAATGCAAAAAAAATGCAAAACATCTTGTAAAAATCCATTATTCATCAGAAAAGTTTTATTTCTTCAGACAATAATGTCCTTAATATTACTTATTTACAAAAACAATTAAAAGCTTTCCTAATTAAGTAATGTCATAGTTTTATTGGATTCATTATTTTTCAATTCAGAGCAGATTTTCTGTTAAATGGTACAAATTTGTAAAAAAAGTAAGTGATTTATAATTTTCAATTATTCCTACTTTTAACAAAAAATAATTTAAATAAATAAGAAGGTTATGTGCGAAATTTCATGAAATTAAGTGGGGGGGGGGGGGGGTAACATATTTTAAAAAAATTGTTCTCCCAAAATTTTCTTAAAAAAAGCATGTAAGAAATAATTTCATTCGTTTATGAATAAGTCCTGAAAATTTCATTAAAATCAGACAATTATTTGATTTTTACAAGAATTTCCAAATAAATGTGTTTGCAAAGGAAAACAAGCGCAAAAAAGTCAATGTTAAAAGTTAGCCATGGCGATGACGCAAACAAAACAAGATTTTAACCAAAATTTCAAACGTGTTAGAAAGGATTAAAAAATTTCAAAAAATAATTAAAAAATACTTTGGTCTTTCATCTTAATAATAGCATGAACATGTTGACGATAAAACTTTATTTTCATTAAGTTTGTGGCCTTTTTCATTACGCTATGCCGTTTACCCGCGAAATAATGAAGGTACCGACTTTAACCCTCTAGGGCCATTCGTATCATATTTGATACAGTATTTCCCTATAAGGAAACATTTGGTATTTCCCTATAAGGAAACATTTGGTATTTCCCTATAAGGAAACATTTGGTATTCATTGACTGAGCAGTCAGTACTGCTTTCATTTGAAATTTATAAAATATTTCTCTTAAAAATTTTTTCAGGAAAATATTTCTTTCAAGGCTTGTTTTCATACTGTATCAAATATGATACGAATGGCCCTAGAGGGTTAAAGAAATAATGTTTGCCTTTCTTTCTTTCAATATTTTTTAATCATTTCACCCCCAGCAAGGAAGCAATGCCACTAATACGCAGGGGTTCTAAAGAGTGTAAGTGAGAGAAAAGATTGAGCATAGGAAGGATTGAAGAAAGGACAATAGATGAACAGGATTCAAGAAGACCTAAGATGGCGATTGATGCCGCATTTGCATTTTTGAAGATTTCATTCATCAGAGATGCAAGTAAAACGCAGGGAGTTTCACAGACGAGAAGTGCGAGAAAAGAAACTGTAGGAGTAGAAGAAGCGGTTTCGTATAGCTATTTTAACAGTAAACAGTTTAGTAGTACACTTAAATTCATGTAAGCGAAACACCAAGGAAATAAAGATTGTCAAAGTAGTTCCCAAGAAAACATTTGTAGAAAAGACAGAGAGAAGCTACACCGCGTTGGTGAGAAAGTGACTGAAGTCGAGATGCCAGGTCAGGATCGATTACATTGCAGATCCATCTTTGAATTTTGCCAAGAACTTCGAAATGAATAGCAGGCGCACCAGATTATATATGGTAGTAGTATTCAATGCACAGGTAAATGGTAGATTTTAAATATGCAAGATAGACGCTGACGAGAAATATTTTATGGAACAACACAGTAACCTAAATTTATTTGCAGTAGATGCAGCTACTGATTCGATGTAATCGCTCCACTTAAGGCTGTGAAAAGTTTCTCTGTAGAAGTTAAATAAGAACAGTTTTGTTTTGGGGGCGTTAAAATTTACATGCCATTTCTTGCCCCAGTTAACCACTGATTAGTTTGCGTTCGTCTCACTATATTTTCACTTCTGCTGCAAGTAGTATATTTATTTCTTCATTAATTTTATCTACACGCCCCTCTTGTTATTTTTTTATCATGCCTTAAATTAATTATTCGTTCCTATTTTCATTAATTATCATTCTTTGATAGAGACAGGGTGGAATAATGGAGACTGGTTTGAATTCCAGTGGAGTTCATAGCATTCACTTGCGTGCTAATACATTTGGGAAAAATATGAATCCATCCTCCTAGCTATGGAATAATAGGACCCTATAGCTTTGATTACCAACCAGTCTAGGAGGGAGATAACTCTTAAGTCAAACCCGCCTTTAGGCTTCTAACCACCTGCTACCTTGTAGGTTCAGCCTTTTTAAGCAGAGGCTAGAAGAAATGCAGACGACAATTCTACTCCTTCAGCTTCTTCTCTCGCAATTCCCGCCTGTGGAACTCGCTCCC
This sequence comes from Ascarosepion bandense, assembly GCA_037127315.1. NCBI lineage: Eukaryota > Metazoa > Mollusca > Cephalopoda > Sepiida > Sepiidae > Ascarosepion > Ascarosepion bandense. The sequence goes on from JBBBDQ010001430.1 coordinate 3,622,980, forward strand.
ATATTCTTGCTTTCCTGCCGGCTACAACCTCCAGGAATTTAAATGCAATGTCAATACTCATCTATTAACCACTTGACCACATTTCTTTCCCCACCCCGTATATCCTTTCTTTTCTCTCCACCTTTGAAACTGTCATCACACCTACATTCTCATCTTTCTATTATTCCTTTCTAACTGGTTCGTCTTCCTCTTCACTCTCTTCTAATTAATCTTTTTACATTTATGTAGCCCCCTGCATATCAGTGGCATTACCGCCTTGCTCGGGTGAAACGATTAAAAAAAAAAAGAAGATAACTACAAAAACAAACCCCACCTTGCATGTCGTCTCGAAGAAAGGAACTAGCCCCGCTACTTTGAGGTGTGGCAGAAAATAATTAACCCCTCGGGTTTAGTACAATGGTTCAAACAAAGTGTGACACGGAACGGCGTCGTGGACCAGCCTGATTTTGAAACTTTCGCCCATGGGTTCTTAGATGCCAACTATTTTTATTTTTACAGCACCGGGTATTCCCAAATGGTCACCCATTTAATTACTGACCAGGCTCGATGTTGCTTAACTTCAGTGATCGGACGGGAACCGTGTATTCAACACGATATAGCCGTAGACACCCATCCTTGGTCCTTATGTTTACAGCACGTGGTATTCCCAAATGGTCACCCATTTAAGTACTGACCAGGCTCGATGTTGCTTAACTTCAGTGATCAGACGGGAACCGTGTATTCAACACGATATAGCCGTAGACACCCATCCTTGGTCCTTATGTTTACAGCACGTGGTATTCCCAAATGGTCACCCATTTAATAACTGACCAGGCTCGATATTGCTTTACTTCGGTGATCGGACGGGAACCGGTGTATTCAAGACGATATAGTCGTAGACCCTTACTAAGTATGCTGTAAAAAAATGTCTTCGTATCTTTCTTCTCAACTATTTTTCCAACGTTTTCCACACATCCCTAATCTATCACATTTCCAGCCTCGTTCTGATTCACTGTTCTTCTCCTTCAACATTTTTCATTAGTTTCTTAATGAACGATTTCATTTTATTTCGATTTTATAGTCGGTGGATTGAGTCTTTGAAGACGGGTCTTCTAAGCAGCATTACTTCTCCGAAGGAGAACAGAAGAATAAATGAATTTATTTATCAATACCGTTCTAATTTTCTTTTTCCGCATAAACATTCAATCAATAACCTATTATTTTCTCTTCAAAGATTAACGAAACAGAATCTTTACTAGGTGCTCAACAATGTGGTCCTTATCCTAGAATCAATCAGTTAAGTGATATTCGAGATACACGATTGGGCGATCATGTCTATTTCGATCCATGACTGACTAGACAGAAGGTTTTTCCGTAGTAGGTTGTCATTTATTCCTGTAGTAGACTGGTTGCCAACCAAGGCTACAGAATCCAATTTGTCCTTCTAGTCAACCATAGATGAAGTGAGAAGAGATTAATTACTTTTCACAAGGGTATTTGCACGTAAGTGAATGCAACGGATTCAACTGGAATTCGAACTCGGCTCTCCGATTTCTCATTCCATTGTACCCTATCTTAGAATAGACTTAGTAACTATCTAAGTGTTTACAAAGCCTAACCCAAAGCCACACGCGAGAATCGCCTAACCAGTATAGAACTAGCTAAAGTCGCTTTGGCCAGTTTGTTTCATTTGATCCCCCATTACACTACAGCAAGGGACTGAAGGCATTTACGAAGTTTAAAATTCTGTTAGGCAGAAAAAATTGCGGGTTACCCGATGAGTATGGACTTCACCATAGTAATAATTGTCTGTGAGATTAGCTTGGTCAACGTTATCGTAACTCCATTTTTGTAAGACTTCTCTATATTCAGAAATGACATTTGAAACTGACACAAAAATTAATGTCAGCGAATCAAAAATGCGTGTGGGTAGCCACGAAAACAGCCTCACAAGACGTAGTAATAAATAAATAAATAAATAAATAAATACAACGCCTAAAGTCAACGTTCAATCTCTCATACAGCCGGCACACAAACAAACAATTGATAACGTATATAATGAGAAACACTACTTTAGTACTTCAACTGTTTAACTCAGTAAGAGTCGGCCATGTTTACATGAACAGCGAAACAATGAACAACATTATGTTTGGATGAGAAAATATGTATCTAACACATATAACCAGAATACGGCTTAGTCTGGTACAAGGTCATAATATCTGGGGAGAAAATTGTGAGAATCGAACATTTCACATTAAAATGCGTTCGAGATTAGCGCATTAACCATCGCTCTGAAGTTAGGCTTAAAATAGTAGATATATAAATTGTTTATTCCTTTTAGTATATAAAAATGTTTCATTTAATTTCAAACAATTTTTTCTCTAAAATATATAAACAAGTTTGGTTGAAATTTCTTTGTTATTGGATATTTTCTTATTTAATTGTTTTAAGGTTCGGACCATGTTTCTGGTGCGGTGATACCGACCGAGCAAAAGCGATGAACAGGATGTTGGCTCTATACCGACTAAAAAGTATATGAACAAAACTCGTCGTGCGCATCCGAGTTCTCGCAGATGTTCCGGTTGAAAAATAAAAATTAATCAAATATCAAATTTCTATTTCGCGAACCTATGCGAATTTTATTTACCAGCCAATGGGAAGCCCGGAATCAAATACAAGTGTGAAATTCAAAACGAGCTGTTTGATCCAAAAAGCGGATATAAAAAGCAGAGACAAAAAGCATCGTCAGACAGATGGACTGACAGGCTAGAGTAACCAGTGTCTCCCCTTGACTTAAGTCGAGCAGCTACTATGCTGGCCTCTTTTCTTTCTCTCTGTCTCAAAAGTACTTACTGACCTCAGGAGTGACCTCTTCAAAGACATTCCTCACCCCAAGCAAAGCGATAACGCCACTGATGCGCAGGGGGCTACGTAAGAGTAAAAAGAATGGAAAAGAGAAAACCGGAAACCACATCCTAAACAGGGAACAAGGGATGAGCCTCTTCACCTGTTCAATAGATGTGGGTGGAGTGTGAACCGAGCGATACTTTAGTTTATCTACTCCAATTGAAAAAAAATAAAAGAGAGTGAAAAGATTGGAAAAGAGAAAACCGGAAACCATATCCTAAACAGGAAACAAGGGATGAGCCTCTTCACCTGTTCAATAGATGTGGGTGGAGTGTGAACCGGGCGATAGTTTAGTCTATCTACTCCAATTGAAAAAAAAATAAAAGGGAGTGAAAAGATTGGAAAAGAGAAAACCGGAAACCACATCCTAAACAGGAAACAGGGGATGAGCCTCTTCACCTGTTCAACAGATGTGGGTGGAGTGTGAACCGGGCGCTAGTTTAGCCTATCTACTCCAATTGAAAAAAATAAAAGAGAGTGAAAAGATTGGAAAAGCTAGAGGCATGTTTTATGTTGAAGGTTGAAGTTATATTTTGAAATACATTTTGATTTCTTAAGAAATTTTAAGAAATTATATGGATTAATGTCATAAAAGAATTTTTCATATTGGTTGTTTGCTTGATTTTGTTTAACTATGGGTTGTTTAATGCTGAAATCTGAATATTTTAAAGAATGTTATGGTATCACCTCAATATATTTTGAACGCAATTGCATGACTTCAACTACAGATAAAATGTATTGCTGATCATTTTAATATAAATAGGTACTGTTAGTATTTTTTACTATAAAAAATGTGTTCTTATACTTTTCTAGTGTTTTGTTTTTGTTTGGAGATTCACTATTTACTGAGACCCTAACAGATGCTACCACTTCGGGTCAGAGTGGGCCTGGGAACACCCGCGATTAAAAGATGATTCCACGTTCCTCAAAACTTCCAATCACCCGATCAAAGGCCTTGCTACGAGAAAAGAATGCTAAAAATAACACGAGAAGAATGCTAAAAGTAAAACAAGAAGAATGCTAAAAGTAACACGAGAAGAATGTTAACAGTAACACGAGAAGAATGCTAAAAGTAACACGAGATGAATGCCAAAAGTAACGCGAGAAGAATTCTAAAAGTAACACGAGAAGAATGCTAAAAATGACACGAGAAGAATGCTAACAGTAACACGAAATGAATGCCAAAAGTAACACGTCATGTATGCTAAAAGTAACACGAGTTGAATGCTAAAAGTAATACAAGAAGAACGCTAAAACAAGAGATTAATGCTAAAAGTAAAACAAGAAGAATGCTAAAAGTAAAACAAGAAGAATGCTAAAAGTAACACGAGAAGAATGTTAACAGTAACACGAGAAGAATGCTAAAAGTAACGCGAGAAGAATTCTAAAAGTAACACGAGATGAATGCCAAAAGTAACGCGAGAAGAATTCTAAAAGTAACACGAGAAGAATGCTAAAAATAACACGAGAAGAATGCTAACAGTAACACGAAATGAATGCCAAAATTAACACGTCATGTATGCTAAAAGTAACACGAGTTGAATGTTAAAAGTAACAGTGACAGAGCATGTAAGCAACGAAGTTTTTAAGAAAAAGGGTAAAAGAACAAACTTACAATCAGAAAGCGTTGAAATTTCATTGAAACAAAATGAAATAAAAAGCTTTTAAAAAAATTAACGCACGAAGGGCATATTGAAGGCAAGTGGGATAAATGGATAAACAAGTAATCAGTTTAATGACCTTGTGTAGATAGATGAAGAGAGAATGGGAGTCAGTCAGTCAAGTGCTATGCGTGATACACGCTTGGGCGATCAAATCTCGAAAGAGACATGACTGACTAGGCAGAAGATTTTCACGCAATAGTACCCATTAGTTTCTGATTGTCAAACAAGGCTATAGAACCCAATCTCTCCTGCTATTTAACCCATAGCTACAGGGAGACGCGACGGATTACTACCATTCTTAATGGCATTTGCGCTTAAACAAATGCAACGAATTCAACTGGAATTCGAACTTGGCTCTCCGATTTCTCGTTCCGAGCCGACATCCACAGCACCATGCACACATCCGAGAGTGGGAGGGATAAATACAAATATTGTTAAGAGTTACGAAATATAGGAAGCTATGGAGAGCCATGATTTACAACATCTTGAAAAGATAAAGAAAATTTTCATCGTTTGCTGAATTCTAATATGGTTAATTTTTTTTTTTTTTTTTTTTTTGAGGTGGGGAATGTAGGATCGATCCTGGTAGCCTTCTCTTTGTAAGAATTGCAATCTCTATATAACTGCCGATTCTATATTTTACTATCTTGTTAAACTCTTTCTTATCTGTTGATCAGCTGAAAGTTTTGCCAATGTTTTGTCTCCGATGTATTGGGCGAGTCATATCTACACATGTAGATATTTTGTTTACTAAAGAGTTTTATTCATATATGTCATCAATTCCAAGCCTATATCGAATTTATTTTATATAATGTCAAAAACGAACACCCACAAATATGTATATATACGCATCTGTAAATACATCACGTGTTTGTACGTGATATTTTTTCACTTCATTTTTACAGTAAAAATTCCTCTACAAATGAATACGATACATCCGAGAAGCTTTGCTTTTTATTCCTTTCTCTTCTGCTTCTTTTGTTACCTTTTTTTACTTTTTTCTATAGCTTCCATTCTCTTTATTTTCTTATTTCATTTGTTTTTTATTTATCATTTTAAACGAATCAGTCAAAAACAAAAAGAAAAAAAATAAGAAATCCAGTTTAGAGTTGCTTAGCTGTAAAAATGTCATCTATTGTCGTCATCTCGCGAGATTTAGATTCGAGATAATGTAAACAGCGTAAAACGAGACTTCAGTGTTCTTCGCTGAGTCACGGACTAATTACTATCACTAGTCTTCAATAAGGCCTAAGTAAATGATATAAATCATGACCTTGGTAGACTTCCTGTATTAATGGAGGTTAAATAGAGAAATAAATTCACAGTTTCATTGATATTTTCATTAAGCCCGAGTATTTTACACACACACACACACACACACACACACACACATATATATATATATATATATATATATATATATATATATATATGAATACAGGATGCGCTAGGTAAATTCACTCCATTTTATCTTTTTAATTTCATACATGCACGATGTTTATTTTTTTATTTTGTCAACTGTACAGTATAGTTGGATCAGTTGGGCACCATCTGTGAGAAAAGGAGCATCATGACGCTATTCACTCCGCCAGAACTTTGGAAACGGTGTCTAGTATCGATTGCTATTTGCGTTCGAAGCTCTAATATGAATTTTCAGAGTGTTTTGATGTCAGTGCCGAAAATTCGGAAAGAGTTAGATGAGTCTAATAGTGATTACTAAGGTGTTTGTAGCGATCATTCATCTTCCAACGGGGCCTCAGACTCAACACAGAGGCCTACATCAAGTGCCTTGAGGAAGTAGAGCTGAACTGGGTCAAGAGGGTTGCTGTTGAAAGACCCTGTGTCTGGTAACAGAACTCTGCGCCATGCCACGCAAGTAGGAGTAACAGAAATGGATGTTAGACATTTTTTCTGACCACATCATTCCATACATCTGGCCACCTAACCCCTCAGACTGCAAACCCTTTGATGATTATGCGGAGGGCGCAGTTAAGCGAAAGACCAACAAAACTCTTTTTATCACCAAAGAACTGAAGGCAAGGATTATGACAACATTCACCACCTTAAATAAGACGATCCAGAAGAGTTGCAGGAGATTCCAAAGTTGTCTGGAATCTGTAACTGTAGTTAATATCAATTTTATTGAATAAATTTGCTCTTTAGTATTTCATATTTTGGTGGCATTTTGGTATATATGTCTGTTAAAATGAGATGTCAGTATTATTTTCATTTTTGCATAATTTTGGCGATAATTTACAATTCGCAACCTGTATATATATTAATAAATAATTAAGTAATTCGTCGAGTTTTATTCGACCTCAACAGAATGCAGAAAGCACTGGACTGCTGTTTCGTCCTATGTTTGGGACTCTTCAGCAGTGCGCATACACTACCAGGAATTGAAACCCCAGACAGGTTATTAAGCAAACGTCATACCAACTGTACCACGGGCCCCGATGACGCAGAGGTAACGAATTAAACTCGATGACGCGCCGCTCGTTCACATATATGAGTCCCAAATATAGGACGAAACGGCCATCCAGTGCTTTCTGCATTCTGTTGAGGTCGAATAAAAAAACACGATGAATTACTTAATTATTTCAAATCCTCCTACTATTTCTGATATTTATAAATGTACATGTTTTACCTCAGGCAATGTTTGTCCATCGATTGGAATCGAGCGACAAAGAGCATGGTAAGTGATAAAGAGGCTGGTAAATGGTAAAGAGACTATTTCAAAGAGTAAATAATATATTTTTCATATCGCTTAAATTTAATATGATAAATAAATATATTTTTTTATTGCAAAAGAGTACTCTTTTATGCCTACTCCAGGAACTTTCCGATACACTCTCCTTGCATATATATATATATACATTATTGTCATCCGCAGACAGATCTGTTTCGCTGTATCAGCGCTCATCAGTACGGTTAGACTCCGATTGCTACACAACCCGGGCTCGAAACCCGACCGATTTGGCGTCAGTTGGCGACTCTACCTCTGGGCCACGGGGCGTTCGGTGGCACTCTTATATATATATATATATATATAAAATAAAACAATATATATATATATATAGGTATATATGTCCAGTCCGTAAACGGCGAGGATAACTCAACAAGATCAACTTAATATAAAATATTAAGTGTTATATCTATATAGAGAGCTCAATGAATGTTATCCAGAATAATATGATATTTATAAAGGAAAACTCAACACGTCATTTAAATTGGTTATAAATTATAATTCATTTCATCAAACCACACAATATTCTTTTCATTCGTTACAAAAATTATTCCTGTAAAATTTTTTGTAACGAATGGGACGAATATTGTGTAGTCTGATGAAATGAGCTAATTTAGCTCATTGAAATGAATTATTAATTATTATAACCGATTTAAATGACGTGTTGAGTTTTCCTTTATATATATATATATATATATATATATATATATAAGAACAATTAAGTCAGACACGTTATTTCATGATAAATCAGAATTATAGGCCTATTTCAGGCCAACCATCATCAGCTTCCCTCTTTATTTTACAAAAGATTTTACACGAATATATATATATATATAAACACGTTTCATTAAAAACGACCGATAAAGAGAATTTTATTTAATTTTTCAAGTATTCTTACATGTTTTCTTTTTACTGGAGATAAAGAATGTAAAAATGTTCCATAATTTTCGACTTTCCAAGCGCTTTCAGCCACTTCACTGGCCATTTTCAAAGAGGTTATCTTTTCCAAAGTTGTTATGTTATTTTAAAATAACATCCTTGAAAATGGCCAATGAAGTGAATAAAAGCATTTGGAAAGTCGAACATTATAGAACATTTTTATACTCCTCATCTTCAGCAAAAAGGAAGCATGTATGAATACTGGAAAAATTAAATAAAAAATTAATAAAATCTTCCTTGTCGGTTGTTTTTGACGAAACGTGTTTAAACGAAAGATTGCTGCCCAAATATATATATATATCATGGACTCGATTTCGATGTATGAGGGTCTAACCTTAGTAAGACATCCACACAGAGATTTGTTTATAGTGGTGAAGGCATTCTGTAGTACTATCCACACGTTTTCGAACTGTTGGTAACAAACATTCGGTGCAGAAATCCGCCACAGATCGCATGAACAGGAGGCCTCAATAATTGGAGGGAACGGACGGATTAATACCTTTCCCAAGGGTACTAGTGCGCAAGTGAATGCAGTGTGCACGACTGAAATTGGAACTCAGCTCACCGATTTCCCCCTCCAAGCCGACATCCACCGCACCACAACGCACATCCGTGAACGCTAACAGCACCTGGTATTCCCATATATATATATATATATATATATATATATATATATATATAAGCAGACAGATTTGTTTTGCTGTATCACACAACTCATCAGTACCGTTAGACATCCGACTGCTTTCTTACCCAGGATTGAAACCCGACCGAATTGGCGTCAGTCGGCGATTCTCCCTCTGAACTATGGGCGCTCGGTAGAAGGAGGCAGACTTTTAGCGTGTGATGTATCATACGCCAGTAGTTATAGTGTTCTAATTCATTACTAAATGAACGATGTGTAAATGCTAGAGTAGCTACTGTTTTTTTTTTCAAAGTCTACCTTTCCTCTAGAGTGCTCAATCAGAGTGTGAGAGCATAAATAATCATCTGCAGACAGATCTGTTTCGCTGTATCACAGCTCGTCAGTACGGTTAGATATCCGATTGCTTTTTTACTTAGGATTGAAACCCGACCGAACTAGGGATAGCGTCCTTGGTATAACGATAAACCACATAAGGCAGCAAGCCCTCTGATTAGAATGTTTCGAGGAGCGTGGAACCACCTCTTATTTTTAGTTGTTCTTTAGGAAAAACCTCCTACGTCATTCGGTTATTTCAATTACACAATATTAGTTTGATATATTGATTTGCATATCACATCTTACACACACACACACACACACACACACACACACACACACACACACACACACTTATATAGATATATAACTTCAAATATAATTATTAGCGGTTACCCGTATTTGACGGCTTCTGCTCCAATTAACTTAGATCACTGGTGCCCCCTAGGTATGAATTTACACGAGCTACTAGATTAGCAACTAGATCCCACCCTTTTACAGTGAAACCGATAAAGTGCAACCGCAATTTCTACTCTAACAGCTTCTTTTTACGCACTTCCCACCAGTGGAATTCCCTTCCATATGCCTGCTTCCCCAACAGCTACAATTTCCAGGAATTTAAATGTAAGGTCAATAGACATCTCCTATCACACTAACTCGCATCCATTCTCTCAAGCTCTTTTTTCATCTACTCCACCCACATCCTCGGTATCCTCATCCGTCTATTACTCTCCTCCTGACATTTCCTATAACTAACCCCTCTTTCTCATCATTTTCCCCTATGTAACCCCCTGCGCAACAGTGGCAGTAGAATGTCTTGCTTGCGGTGAGATGATTTTTTTTTAAAAAGTCCTATTTTTGCTTTGATCTTTGTGTGTTACGTCTATTGGACTGGGTGTTTGAGAAATCTTAATAAAGAAAATATATTTTCAGTACTTAACTCGATAGACGTAATACACACCATTTAAAGTAAAAATTAGAAATGAGGCAGTGATTTAAAATACGAATATCCACTAATACTAACGTTTGAAGTAATATATACGGGTATGTCCGTGTATGTGTGCGTGTGTATGTGTGTGGGTCTGTGTGCGCGAAAGATTTACCTCAAGTATATTATCACTTTTTTAATCAGTATCACCCCCTGCAAGGTAAAAAAGCCACTAAGACACAAAAGGTTACTCGGTGTGAAAGAATTAGGAACAAAAGCATCAATAATGAGCGGGAAGAGAAAATAGTAATAAGGAGATCAGTAGATAGCGTTTTACATTGCATTTAGGCTTACGGCCATATCACGTTGAATACACCGGTTCTCGCTCGATCATCGAAGTTAAGCAACGTTGAGCCTGGTCAGTATTTAGATGGGTAACCGCAATGGTATTTGTGTGTAAATGAATGCAAGGAATTCAACTAGAATTTGAACTCGGCTCCACTGCTTTGTCATTCCTAGTCGATATCCATTGCACCACAGCGCACATCCTGCACATTCTTTAGTCTTCCTATATAGTAGAATATATCTGGACAGAGAAGCGACCACAATACGCTCGTTGGGATGAAGTCTAAATAATAATTAAGGAAGATCGATGGAGAGTTAGAAAATTAAAGGATGCGGCAGATATCTAAATGATGAACAAGTGTATAAGTCAGGCCAGTGTGGATTTCTGCGAAATCTGGATTCTTCTTTTACTCTTCAGAATTGGCTACACTCTGATAGTCAAAAATATGAAATCCCTTATGCTACACAAAAATCATCGAAATATATCAAAGACCTCTTGGAATTTTATTTTTATTTTTATAAATCGCAAAATAGTTTTACCGTAAACGGCTTACAATGCTTATTTATGAAAATGTGTGCATATAAGTAATAAAAGTTCTCAGTCACTGCCAATAAAAAAAAAGAAACTTATGTCGTTTCTGTATAATCAGCGACGTGCCATACGTGAAACACGCTTGGACGATCATGTCTCAAAAGAGATATCACTGACTAAGCAGAAGTTTTCTTCAACAGTAAGTTGCTATTACCTTCTACGTTAGACCGGTTACCAACCAAGGCTATAGAACCCAATCTGTCCTGCTATTTAACTCATAGCTGGAGGGAGAAGCGATGGATTCATACATTTCCCAGGGGTATTTGCGCGTAAGTGAATGCAACGAATTCAACTGGAATTTGAACTCGGCTCTTCGATTTCTCGTTCCGAACTGATATCCACTGCACCACCCACGCACATCCTTCTGCATAAGACAATAGCAGAACTACTGTTACTACAACAAGTAAAAGAATTTTCTTTATGACGACATTAAAACCGAAAAATTTCAAAGTATATATAAATATATATATAAATCTCTAAAAACAAAAAAACACACAAAGAGGTAAGGGATCATTTTTAGAATCTTAAAAATATTGATTTTTTATCGATTTAAAAGAGTTTCCTTTATATCGATACAGGTTCAAACCGATCCCTGACGTTTATAGAGTTATCGATACTTATATTCTTTTTTATTTACTAATATCATACATTGCAAATGTGCTAACATTATTGATATCTGAGTATTTTTATATTTCTGTTAATTTATGTAAATTTTTAGTCTTTAAGTAAACATGTGTCGCGACTTTAAAAATGTATACATATGTTTCTTCTTTAATGACAAAAAATCATTTTGTTAAAAACCAAAAATGAAAAAGATTATTTCGCTAAACAATTTCTTGTTTAAAATAGTTTCTTAAAATAAAACACATGTGAATGCAAATATCTCTTTGTTCTTTATTTAAAAAAACGTCTTTTTTCTAAAATAAAATAAATTTGTTTTCAGACACAGATATCAATGACGTTAGCACAGTTTCAAATGAGACATTTTAAACAAACAGCTACTTTTTTCTATGAGCCCCTTCAGAACATTAATGGTTAAGGCTCTCCACAATTTCCTGTCCTTTGTAGCACTTAGTAAATATTATCATTTCGCTATCTCTCCTAATAATTGTTCTGCCAAACCAATGTTAGGTAGGTTATGAGCTGTCTACTTCTGTCTCGTCTTGCTTTCAATGTGTCTTGTGAGTGTCAAATTTTCTAAGCCCTCTTCCGCCATTCTGTGCCTTAGAAATTTCGACGTTTTCTGATTTCAAGTATAAGTTTCCTTTGTGTTCCCATTTTCTCTAAAACTCTGTCGTTGTACACACGTTCAGCCCATAGTATTCTCAGTATCCTTCTGTAGAACCACACTTCTGTTGCTTCAAGTCATCTTCCTTTTTTTTTATGAGTGAAGAGATTGCCCAGCATTGCAACAAAAGCAGCTTCCCGATAACTTCATTAATGTTACGGATCGATTTTATATTGCATTGACGTTATGAACAGGACCCCCACTTATAAAATGATAACAAATCTATATATAAAGACGGTCTAATCAGTGCTAATCTACGAAAAATATTCCCAAAAATATGTTTGTACGTGACGACCAGTCTTATTTAAGTAATGTCAGTTATAATTTATCAACACCGAGTTCTGATTGACTAGAGCATTGGTGATCTAAAAACGACTTAATTGAGTAAATCTCTTTTAAGGTTTTATATTAACAGCACAATATAAAGAAGAATCATTTTAACCTAAGTAAAGCAGAACCGCCACTGGTGTGTCGGGGTTACAGTGGTAAAAAACACAAATAAGGTACAAAGGATGTCGAAGAAAGGATAAGGCAAGGATGGGAATCGAGGAGATGGAAAATGGCAATTGACGTTGCATTTAAACTTTTTGGATATTGTAGCTCTCGGGGAAGCAAGTAAACGGAAGGAAGTTGCACAGACGAGAAGTTCGAGAAAAGAAACTGTTAGAGTAGAAGAGGTGGCTACGCTTAATTGTTCGACGGTAAAAAGGGTGGGACCTAGATGCCAATCTAGTAGCACGCATCAATACATGTGGTCGGGTTACCAGGGAAAGAAGCTCGTCAGAGCAGTAGACATGAAACTGTTCTTGTTTTAACCGATTATAATCCCTTCCTGTTATTTTGTGTAACTGAGAATTGAGTCAACCCGTCCAGGGATCCAGAGTCGGTTGTGTGCGGTGCAGAAGTTACGTCCTATTCTACAATTGTCCGTTGATGACGACAACGAAAACAACAATAAAACAACAAACCAGACAAGACAAACACATTTTGTTTGAACACTCTTTATTTTAATTAGTCAAATTTCATGGAAATTAATATTTTTATTATTCATTTGACACCCCACCTCTCCAAGTAAGGCGATAAACTAACTAAAACGCAAGAAGTTACTAAAAGTAAAGAAAACTGAGAAAACTTTACAGATGAGAAATAAAAAGAATAGGATTCAAGGAAACCAACGCCGAGGTGATTCAGCACCTTATGACCAACGGGCTTCTCTCTGACAAACAGTATGGGTTTCGCTTCACCAGGTCTACTGCTGATATGCTAACGACCATTACCGAGTACATATACCAGGCACTCGACAAGAATGGTGAAGCCCGAACCGTTGCCTTGGATATCTCCAAAGCATTCGACAGGGTCTGGCATGCTGGCCTCTTGTGCAAACTGCGGAGCTATGGGATAACTGGACATCTGTTTGACCTCATCCAGTCCTTCCTCTCTAACCGCACATTAAAGGTGGTATTAAATGGGCATGCCTCCCAAAACTACCAGACGAACGCGGGCGTCCCTCAAGGTTCTATCCTAGGTCCCACGCTATTTCTGATCTACATTAATGATCTCCCCGACACCATTAGATCCCAAGTTGGCATGTATGCCGACGACACAACAATCTACTCCCGCATCGATCAGAAACCAGGTCTGGACGACAAAGTGAACCTCGCTGCCGCACTTGAAAGGGACCTCCAATCCGTAGTGACCTGGGGTAGGAAATGGTTGGTACTTATTTATTTGTCAAAAAGTACAAATTCTGGCACAAGGCCAACAAATGGGAGGGGGTACAAAAACTTGGGTTGGTCTTCCGTAACTATCTTATACCTAGCTAATCCGATTCACGACCCATACATACGTTACAATTTTCTCATACACCATAAAAATTTGTCCATCAACACTCATACCTATCAAGCACCAAAATACCGCAAAATCATACCAGGGACCTAAAAACACCCCAAATGTACATAAAAATTTGTGTATTTACAATATATACAATATATTACAAAAATAAATTTAAAACTTTATTCATGAAATGACATGATGGGGAGGGGGAATGAAGAAACAAAAAAACCCCAACACAAAAAACAATTTCAAATGAATATATATACACAATGTTAGTAAGACCCAAACACACCCACATAATTAAAGAGGCCACTGTATTCTGCTTTAAAAGACAAAATCAAGCAGCTCTCTTTCTAAGGGGAATGGAGAAGCAGGGGGCAAAAATAAATTGGACTGGAGAATGTATAAGGCTGACCCAGCCGAGAGTGAAAACGGGACAAAATAATACTTGGACAATGGGAATCTCGAACTGGATCATAACAAAAGCAATGGAGCCGGGAACAGGCGAGGACAAACACATTCACTCACATTAACTAGGCACAAAAAGAACTTCTACCTTAACCACGGGAGGGGTTCCAAAGGAATCCACCCCGATGCAACTAGCAGATCTAAAAGAGAAAATCAAGGCTAGCCCCGGTCACGCGAACCAGGCTCGCCGCATATACCCACCTTTCGCTGAACTCTGTCGGGTGCAGCCGTTTTCGTTCAGTTCTAATCTTAATTTTGAGCTGGTGCTCAAAATATCGGATTAGATCCTGATCCGAAAGACGACCGCCCCGCAAGACTTCCTCCAGACGCGTCATCCAAATCACCATTCTAGCCGTGGCCAGTAGCGACAGAAACACCATCCGCTTCACTCCAGAGTACGGGGGCGACACATTGTCCACAGCGTATGCGCGATCAATGAGCACAAGCTCCCGCGGCGCGATACGAGCAGTCAACTCGCCGACACGCGCCCACAACGGGCGAACGCGCGAACAATGGAAGAAGGCGTGCGCAGACGTCTCCTTAATTCCAAGGACGCAACGTTCACAATCTGGCAAATCCGCCAGGCCCATTGCGAAACGCTTGTCATTGAGAGACAAACCATTCCGAGCCAATCGCCAGGTCAGAGAAAACTCAGAGTTGTTGAGCCAATCCGCACCTGGCGCCCAAGACCAATGAGAGCGATACTCCTCTCTCGACATGCCGAGCTTACTCCACAGTTCATCCTTCACGGCGCCCTCCACTAATCCCCGATAGAAGATTCTCCTAGGCCGTGAAAGGTCACTGGACCATGGAATGGCCCGAAGGGCCGTCAGACATTCGAGCAGGAATTTCGGCCGCCCCCAAGGCCTATTGCTAGTCCTCAGGAGCGGGGGAGTGATAGTGAGGCTAGGGAACATGTCCCTCACTACCCCCGCAAGCAACCGATCTTCCTCCAACGCGCGCCTGAGGAATGCCAACCTCGAAGCGAGCACGTGGCTCCTCAAGTGTGGCATCCCCAGACCCCCTTGACACGGACGGAGGCAACAGACTCCTTTGTCGACCATGTGTTTGCGTCCTCTCCACAGACAGGAGAATAGCAAACGCTCGAGCGCCTTCTCATGATCGTCACAAAGGGGAAGTACAGACAGCCGGTAAAGGATTCTGGGAAAGAGGTATGTATTACACACCTCCGCCAGACCCTTCACGGAGAGACTCCGTCGACGCCAAATCTCGACCGACGCGCCGACCTTTGCCTGTACTTCTGACCAGTTTTTCTCCAACTGTAAGTCCGGACCGAACCAAACTCCGAGGAGCTTGACCGGCCCGTCCGTCCAGTCGAAGGGCCCCGGGAGGGAAACACCCTTCCAGGCACCTAACCGCAAGCCGGACGACTTGTCGCGGTTAATTCTGGCCCCTGTTACCTGTTCGTACCGTTCAAGCGCCTTCTGTACCGCCCTTATGTCCCTGCGGGAGGACACAAAGGTCGTTACGTCATCGGCGTACGCGGAAACCCTGGCTCGAGCTCCACCAGGGACAGCAATTCCACGCAGGACCGGACTGCACGTCTCGTCCCTTAGCCGGCGAAGGAGGGGCTCCAACGCCAGGACGTAAAGGAGAGGCGACAGTGGACAACCCTGTCGGACCGACCTAGACAGCGCGAAAGCGCTCGACAGCTTCCCGTTCACCTGTACCACAGCCTTGGGGGAGCGATACAGAAGGCTAATCCAGCGGCTGAAGTCGGGTTTGAATCCGGCGGCCTGCAGGACAGCAGCCAGGTAGCCATGGTCAATCCTATCAAATGCCTTGGACTGATCCAAATTGATCAGCGCGGCCTCTTCGTCGTCTTCTACACCCTCTACGATCGTGCGAATCAAGTGCAGGTTGCTCTGAATTGTTCGTCCCTTCACAGAACAAGTCTGATCCGGTTCCAACAGAGACTCGGCAACTAGCTGCAAGCGATTCGTCAGGATCTTGGCCAAAATCTTTAACTCTGTGTTTAGCAGAGTTATGGGCCTGTAATCATCTAATCCCCGCCCAACCTTCTTGCCTTTTCCCAACAGCGTGATCACGCCCCTGGTGATCCGACCGGGGATGGACCCCTGCCGAAACCAGTGGTTGAACACGACAGTCAAGAGCGGGACAAAAAGGTGCGACATCCTCAAGTACAATTCATAGGGCAAACCATCCAAACCTGGCGACTTGCCACTGCCGGTCTTCTTCAAAGCCGCGTAGACTTCGTCCTCCGTAATCTCCCCTTCGCAGCTAGCCGCTTCAGCCGGCAAAAGCCGGGGAAAGTCAGCCAAATAGCTGCGAAACTCCTCGTCACGGAGACCAGGCTCCTTGGTAAACCGGTGTTCGAAATGCTGCCGGAACGCCTCGCACATGTCGTCAGTGGACCGAAGGAGATGCCCCTCCGGGTCGCGCACTTCTCGAATGTACCGATCGCCGGCCCGACGAATTTCTTCCTTGCGCAGTTCTGCGCCCATGTTCACAGCTTCGGAAGACATCTTGCTTAACTTAGCTCTAATTACCTGACCCATATAGCGCTCGCTAGTCGTGCGCCTCAGGGCCTCCCTGGCTAAGGCTATCTCTAGGGGATCCCCACCAGCCTCCGCCCGGGCGAAATTAGCACTAAGTGTCTTTGCCTCCGCAGCCTTATCTAGTTTGAGCCGCTGGCTATATTTGGTGGCGAAAGACCTAATGGAGTCCTTAAGGTTAACCCACCACTTATTCCCAATGACTCGCCCAATTAACGCCCGCTGAACTAGTTTTGTCAGCTGGTCACGAAAGTCCCGCCTGTCCAGTAAGGACTGATTGAACTTCCAATAACCAGCCAACCTAGGCCTAAAGTCTAACACCACACGGGCACAAACGAGTTTGTGGTCCGTGTAGCCTAGCCAGTGGAACGTTGGACATTCTAAGAAGTCTATGTCGGCCACTCTCACTAACATCCTATCCAGGTACGCAGATACCCGGGTAGAAGGCCAATTAAGCGCCCACGTCCACATACTCCCATCCGGATGATCGACCCGGTATCTATCGACGAGACCAAATTCGTCGATCAGATCAACCAGGCTACGATCATCATTCCTCCCGCTAGCGCCCCTCCCTCTATCCCATTTGGGGGTTAGGATGGCATTCCAGTCCCCAACTAAGATTAGCCGTGTTGAATGCACCATAAAGGGCTCCAACAGCCGAAAGAAAGAGACACGCTCACCTTGCTTATTGGGCGCATAAACCGCAATCAGCCGGAACAATTTGCTTTTCACTGCAATATCGGCCACGATCAGCCGGCCCTCGGCACCGACATGGACAAGGTCAACCTTCGCGTCCAGGGTACGCTTGACCAGCAAAGAAACACCTCTGGCTTGCCGGCTCCCATATGCTGAATAGACGACAAAGTCGTTAGACAGCACACAAGAGTCGACTTCGCAAACAAAGTGAGTCTCTTGGATCGCGGCCACATCCACGCCGAAGGACAAGAGGTCACGAAGCAGGCGAGCCGCCTTACCCCGATCCCTCAGGCCCTTCGCATTCAAGCTGGCTATCTTAATAGACATCTTTTAAACCTGAAAAAGAAAAAAGAAAAAACAGGCAACAAAGGCTCTCTAATTGCATACGGGACGGAAATCTTTGGCAGTTAGGACCCCGACGGACTGTCCTAGGGACCCTGTTCCTACGTCGGACGTAATCCGTCCGTCTAGGACAATGCCGCCGACGTCCGTGGGGTACATTAGTTTTACCACCCTATATAAACTGGGGTGGAGCAAAACCGGGAACCTCCCCGAACAATTTTTGGACATTTTCCTTAGTTCAGCTGAATTCTCGATACACATCCTTAATTTAGGATAACACTTTTTCGCTTCTGCGATGTGGTCCCAGACCCGCAGGTTACCCCCGGTGTTCCGTACGAGGGTAATTACTCCTGGGGCCTGGGAAAAGTTATTGGGGTCCTCCGTCGATAGACCATCCACAGAGGTCATCTTCAGCAGTGGCTTGAGTAATTTTCGTCTTTGCGATGACCACTCTGCAGAGACGTCCTCTTCCACCTTCAATAGCGCTTCCCCTCTGGGCAGGGCTTTTTTCTTTTTTGCCCGAGTGGGAGTGGACATGGGAGAAGGGGAGGGAGTGGGGGTTAAAGCAACTGGTCTTAGGGGGGTCAATTTAAAGGTAGGGGACTGGGAAGCCTTCAGCGGGGACGAGGGGAGGCTCCTTGCCTTTTGCGCGTACGTCTGCCTCTCCGGCGAGACAGGAAGCGAGGAGCACCTGTGTGATGTTGAACTCCTTTCTCTGCTCTTTCGCCGATTTTTGGAGATCTCTTGCTGCTCCTCTTCGTCCTCCCGGCTGCGTTTTAACGACCCCGATCTTTGTGTTTCCATCGGTTCTTCCTTATCCTTCGGGCCCTCATTTTGGGGAGGTTTTTTTGCCTTCCCCTGCTTGGTAGCGGCCTTGGGTGATGAGGGCTCCCTTGACTCCGAAGGCTCCTGAGGTGGTGAGGGCATTTTGGTCGGAGAAGGCGATTTCTCCGCTGGCACCTTCGCCTTCTTTTTCTTTCCGACAGTCTGCCACTCATTCACCTTATCCGAAACTGCCGATTTCACCTCCTTCGACACTTCTGGTGGCTTTACAACCGGTTTCTCCTGCTGCTGCTTTGCCGGCTGGGTCCCTGTGGCCGGATCCTTTTTCGGGCACGCCTTGGCGACGTGATTGGAATCGCCACAAACCCAGCAGAAGGGCTTTCTTCCCTCGACGATCACATAAATTGACCTTCCCCTGCAGGTGATAATGTTGGGGATATTGCCAATCTTCTTTTGCTCGACCGTCACCTGCAGGATGACATCACCAGTCAGAAAGCCCTGCTTCGAAGTGAGTGCCTTCACCTCCTCGACCTTGCCAAATTGTGTGAAGAACACCCCAACGTGGTCCAATGAAATCTCCATGGGCACGCCGTGAAGAGTGATCTTTGATCTACGCATGCCCATATATTCCGTGTCCAGGCGCAACGTCTTTGTTTCCCAAATGGAACCAGCCAGCTTTCTCGCTTCCTCCGCAGAGTCCAGCAAAACATCCCATACGGTGTGGCTGCGCCTAGCCACCATCCTACCGTTAATTTTCAGGGCCACAATGGCCTCCTCCACCACGTCCCTGCTGACCCCGATCAGTTTGCGGCTCTTCGGATCCCTGGTCAGCAGGGATAGGATCCTGGGCTCAATGACACTGAGCGTCTCGGGAACCGAGAGAATCTCCGTTCCTGTGACAAATTTGGCGTATTTATCCTTAAGGGACTCATAATACGCAGAATCCCTTCGCACTTTCCGGATGGTCTCCCCGGTCCACGCCTTGCCAGGGGTAACCGTTGCTGCTAGACACCGCTGCCCATCTTCCTTCGACGTTGAGGGCACCGGAGATGCAGGAGCTGCTGGTAGGGTTGCTACTCCTGGTCCTTTTTCCAAGGAGAGGGTGAGGCAGGCAACCGCCAATCCCCCTCCTTTCCTCCCACCGAGGCCGTGGTGGGAGGAACGATCACATCTGGCCTATCGGAGGCCATTGCCTCCTAAGAGGCTAAGCGCGAGACACCTGCCTCCGGTGTTTCGCGTCCTTCGCAGGTCGCTACTTTACGCAGCCCAAGCTATAAACTTGGGTGGAGACCACAATGCCACACTTGACCAAAGCAATAGTAAGTATCACTATGGAACAGATACTACACTTTGATCCAAACCAAACCGACCACGCAAACACAAAAAAGTCTGAGTAGGAAATGGTTGGTACTTATTTATTTTGCCAAAAGTACAAAATTCTGGCACAAGGCCAACAAATGGGAGGGGGTACAAAAACTTGGGTTGGTCTTCCGTAACTATCTTATACCTAGCTAATCAGATTCACGACCCATACATACGTTACAATTTTCTCATTCACCATAAAAATTTGTCCATCAACACTCATACTTATCATACACCAAAATACCGCAGTAACATACCAGGGACCTAAAAACGCCCCAAATGTACATAAAAATTTGTTTATTTACAATATTTACAATAGTGTACAAAAATAGATTTAAAACTTTATTCATGAAATGACATGATGGGAAGGGGGAATGAAGAAACAAAAAACCCCAAAACAAAAAACAATTTCAAATGAATATATATACACAATGTTAGTAAGACCCAAACACACCCACATAATTAAAGAGGCCACTGTATTCTGCCTTAAAAAGGGGACAAAATCAAGCAGCTCTCTTTCTAAGGGGAATGGAGAAGCAGGGGGCAAAAATAAATTGGACTGGAGAATGTATAAGGCTGACCCAGCCGAGAGTGAAAACGGGACAAAATAATACTTGGACAATGGGAATCTCGAACTGGATCATAACAAAAGCAATGGAGCCGGGAACAGGCGAGGACAAACACATTCACTCACATTAACTAGGCACAAAAAGAACTTCTACCTTAACCACGGGAGGGGTTCCAAAGGAATCCACCCCGATGCAACTAGCAGATCTAAAAGAGAAAATCAAGGCTAGCCCCGGTCACGCGAACCAGGCTCGCCGCATATACCCACCTTTCGCTGAACTCTGTCGGGTGCAGCCGTTTTCGTTCAGTTCTAATCTTAATTTTGAGCTGGTGCTCAAAATATCGGATTAGATCCTGATCCGAAAGACGACCGCCCCGCAAGACTTCCTCCAGACGCGTCATCCAAATCACCATTCTAGCCGTGGCCAGTAGCGACAGAAACACCATCCGCTTCACTCCAGAGTACGGGGGCGACACATTGTCCACAGCGTATGCGCGATCAATGAGCACAAGCTCCCGCGGCGCGATACGAGCAGTCAACTCGCCGACACGCGCCCACAACGGGCGAACGCGCGAACAATGGAAGAAGGCGTGCGCAGACGTCTCCTTAATTCCAAGGACGCAACGTTCACAATCTGGCAAATCCGCCAGGCCCATTGCGAAACGCTTGTCATTGAGAGACAAACCATTCCGAGCCAATCGCCAGGTCAGAGAAAACTCAGAGTTGTTGAGCCAATCCGCACCTGGCGCCCAAGACCAATGAGAGCGATACTCCTCTCTCGACATGCCGAGCTTACTCCACAGTTCATCCTTCACGGCGCCCTCCACTAATCCCCGATAGAAGATTCTCCTAGGCCGTGAAAGGTCACTGGACCATGGAATGGCCCGAAGGGCCGTCAGACATTCGAGCAGGAATTTCGGCCGCCCCCAAGGCCTATTGCTAGTCCTCAGGAGCGGGGGAGTGATAGTGAGGCTAGGGAACATGTCCCTCACTACCCCCGCAAGCAACCGATCTTCCTCCAACGCGCGCCTGAGGAATGCCAACCTCGAAGCGAGCACGTGGCTCCTCAAGTGTGGCATCCCCAGACCCCCCTTGACACGGACGGAGGCAGCAGACTCCTTTGTCGACCATGTGTTTGCGTCCTATCCACAGACAGGAGAATAGCAAACGCTCGAGCGCCTTCTCATGATCGTCACAAAGGGGAAGTACAGACAGCCGGTAAAGGATTCTGGGAAAGAGGTATGTATTACACACCTCCGCCAGACCCTTCACGGAGAGACTCCGTCGACGCCAAATCTCGACCGACGCGCCGACCTTTGCCTGTACTTCTGACCAGTTTTTCTCCAACTGTAAGTCCGGACCGAACCAAACTCCGAGGAGCTTGACCGGCCCGTCCGTCCAGTCGAAGGGCCCCGGGAGGGAAACACCCTTCCAGGCACCTAACCGCAAGCCGGACGACTTGTCGCGGTTAATTCTGGCCCCTGTTACCTGTTCGTACCGTTCAAGCGCCTTCTGTACCGCCCTTATGTCCCTGCGGGAGGACACAAAGGTCGTTACGTCATCGGCGTACGCGGAAACCCTGGCTCGAGCTCCACCAGGGACAGCAATTCCACGCAGGACCGGACTGCACGTCTCGTCCCTTAGCCGGCGAAGGAGGGGCTCCAACGCCAGGACGTAAAGGAGAGGCGACAGTGGACAACCCTGTCGGACCGACCTAGACAGCGCGAAAGCGCTCGACAGCTTCCCGTTCACCTGTACCACAGCCTTGGGGGAGCGATACAGAAGGCTAATCCAGCGGCTGAAGTCGGGTTTGAATCCGGCGGCCTGCAGGACAGCAGCCAGGTAGCCATGGTCAATCCTATCAAATGCCTTGGACTGATCCAAATTGATCAGCGCGGCCTCTTCGTCGTCTTCTACACCCTCTACGATCGTGCGGATCAAGTGCAGGTTGCTCTGAATTGTTCGTCCCTTCACAGAACAAGTCTGATCCGGTTCCAACAGAGACTCGGCAACTAGCTGCAAGCGATTCGTCAGGATCTTGGCCAAAATCTTTAACTCTGTGTTTAGCAGAGTTATGGGCCTGTAATCATCTAATCCCCGCCCAACCTTCTTGCCTTTTCCCAACAGCGTGATCACGCCCCTGGTGATCCGACCGGGGATGGACCCCTGCCGAAACCAGTGGTTGAACACGACAGTCAAGAGCGGGACAAAAAGGTGCGACATCCTCAAGTACAATTCATAGGGCAAACCATCCAAACCTGGCGACTTGCCACTGCCGGTCTTCTTCAAAGCCGCGTAGACTTCGTCCTCCGTAATCTCCCCTTCGCAGCTAGCCGCTTCAGCCGGCAAAAGCCGGGGAAAGTCAGCCAAATAGCTGCGAAACTCCTCGTCACGGAGACCAGGCTCCTTGGTAAACCGGTGTTCGAAATGCTGCCGGAACGCCTCGCACATGTCGTCAGTGGACCGAAGGAGATGCCCCTCCGGGTCGCGCACCTCTCGAATGTACCGATCGCCGGCCCGACGAATTTCTTCCTTGCGCAGTTCTGCGCCCATGTTCACAGCTTCGGAAGACATCTTGCTTAACTTAGCTCTAATTACCTGACCCATATAGCGCTCGCTAGTCGTGCGCCTCAGGGCCTCTCTGGCTAAGGCTATCTCTAGGGGATCCCCACCAGCCTCCGCCCGGGCGAAATTAGCACTAAGTGTCTTTGCCTCCGCAGCCTTATCTAGTTTGAGCCGCTGGCTATATTTGGTGGCGAAAGACCTAATGGAGTCCTTAAGGTTAACCCACCACTTATTCCCAATGACTCGCCCAATTAACGCCCGCTGAACTAGTCTTGTCAGCTGGTCACGAAAGTCCCGCCTGTCCAGTAAGGACTGATTGAACTTCCAATAACCAGCCAACCTAGGCCTAAAGTCTAACACCACACGGGCACAAACGAGTTTGTGGTCCGTGTAGCCTAGCCAGTGGAACGTTGGACATTCTAAGAAGTCTATGTCGGCCACTCTCACTAACATCCTATCCAGGTACGCAGATACCCGGGTAGAAGGCCAATTAAGCGCCCACGTCCACATACTCCCATCCGGATGATCGACCCGGTATCTATCGACGAGACCAAATTCGTCGATCAGATCCACCAGGCTACGATCATCATTCCTCCCGCTAGCGCCCCTTCCTCTATCCCATTTGGGGGTTAGGATGGCATTCCAGTCCCCAACTAAGATTAGCCGTGTTGAATGCACCATAAAGGGCTCCAACAGCCGAAAGAAAGAGACACGCTCACCTTGCTTATTGGGCGCATAAACCGCAATCAACCGGAACGACTTGCTTTTCACTGCAATATCGGCCACGATCAGCCGGCCCTCGGCACCGACATGGACAAGGTCAACCTTCGCGTCCAGGGTACGCTTGACCAGCAAAGAAACACCTCTGGCTTGCCGGCTCCCATATGCTGAATAGACGACAAAGTCGTTAGACAGCACACAAGAGTCGACTTCGCAAACAAAGTGAGTCTCTTGGATCGCGGCCACATCCACGCCGAAGGACAAGAGGTCACGAAGCAGGCGAGCCGCCTTACCCCGATCCCTCAGGCCCTTCGCATTCAAGCTGGCTATCTTAATAGACATCTTTTAGTTCTGAAAAGAAAAAACAAAGAAACATGCAACAAGGCTCTAGTCGCATACGGGGTAGAAATCTCGGGCAGAGGGGACCCCGACGGACTGTCCTAGGGACCCTGTACCAATGTCGGACGTAATCCGTCCGTCTAGGACAATCCCGCCGACGTCGGTGGGATATGTTAGTTTTACCACCCTATATAAACTGGGGTGGAGTAAAACGGGGAACCTCCCCGAACAATTTTGCGACATTTTTCTTAATTCAGGAGTCTTTTCCCTGACCATACAAATATTTGGGAAGCTCCTTTGGGCTTCCGCAATGTGCTCCCAGACCCGCAGGTTGCCACCGGTATTTCTTATCAGGGTGATGACACCTGGGGCCTGGGAGAAGTTCTTTGGGTCCTCAGTGGATAACCCATCCACTGAGGTGAGCTTAAGGAGTGGTCTTAGCAGCCTACGACGCTGTGACGACCACCCCGAAGAAATGTCCTCCTTCACCTTCATCAGCGCCTCCCCACGCGGGAGGTCCATCTCCTTCTTCGCCTTACTGGGAGTGGGAATAGGAGCAGGGGAGGATGTGGGAGTTAAGGAACTGATTTTCCTAAGGGGGGTCAAAAAGGGGGTTGGGGACTGGGCAGCTTTACGCGGGGACGCGGGAAGGCTTCTCGCCTTATCCGCATAAGTAGTTCTTGCAGGCGACACCGGAGCTA
>JBBBDQ010001431.1:0-92500 GCA_037127315.1 Ascarosepion bandense
AGCAATTAGAGTTACAGGAAAGGAACGAAGAAACATTTCTTAAAACAGCAATGAGAGCTACAGGAAAGGGACGAAGAGAAACATTTCAGAAACGGCCATTAGAGTTACAGGAAAAAGGAGCGAAGAAAATTTCACAAACAGCAATTAGATTTCGTGGAAAGGAACGAAGAAACATTTTGTAAACAGCAATTAGAGTTACAGGAAAGGAACGAAGAAACATTTCTTAAACAGCAATTAGAGTTACAGGAAAGGAACGAAGAAACATTTCTTAAACAGCAATTAGAGTTACAGGAAAGGAACGAAGAAACATTTCTTAAACAGCAATTAGAGTTACAGGAAAGGAACGAAGAAATATTTCTTAAACAGCAATTAGAGTTACAGGAAAGGGACGAAGAAACATTTCTTAAACAGCAATTAGAGTTACAGGAAAGGGACGAAGAAACATTTCTTAAACAGCAATTAGAGTTACAGGAAAGGAACGAAGAAACATTTTTAAACATCAATTACTAGAGCAGCAGGAAAGGAACGAAGAAACATTTCGTAAACAGCAATTAGAGTTACAGGAAAGGGACGAAGAAACATTTCGTAAACAGCAATTAGAGTTACAGGAAAGGAACGAAGAAACATTTCTTAAACAGCAATTAGAGTTACAGGAAAGGAAAACGGAAGAAACTTTTCTTAAACAGCAATTAGAGTTACAGGTAAGGGGACGAAGAAACATTTCGTAAAACAGCAATTAGAGTTACAGGAAAGGAACGAAGAAACATTTCTTAAACAGCAATTAGAGTTACAGGAAAGGAACGAAGAAACATTTCTTAAACAGCAATTAGAGTTACAGGAAAGGGACGAAGAAACATTTCTTAAACAGCAATTAGAGTTACAGGAAAGGAACGAAGAAACATTTAAACAGCAATTAGAGTTACAGGAAAGGAACGAAGAAACATTTCTTAAACAGCAATGTGAATTACAGGAAAGGAACGAAGAAACATTTTTTAAACAGCAATTAGAGTTACAGGAAAGGAACGAAGAAACATTTCTTAAACAGCAATTAGACTTACAGGAAAGGGACGAAGAAACATTTCATAAACAGCAATTAGAGTTACAGGAAAGGAACGAAGAAACATTTCCTAAACAGCAATTAGAGTTACAGGAAAGTGAAACGAAGAAACATTTCTTAAACAGCAATTAGAGTTACAGAAAAGGGACGAAGAAACATTTCAGAAACAGCAATTAGAGTTACAGGAAAGGAACGAAGAAACATTTCGTAAACAGCAATGATAGTTACAGGAAAGGAACGAAGAAACATTTCTCAAACAGCAAATAGAGTTACAGGAAAGGAACGAAGAAACATTTCTTAAACAGCAATTAGAGTTACAGGAAAGGAACGAAGAATCATTTCTTAAACAGCAATTAGAGTTACAGGAAAGGAACGAAGAAACATTTCTCAAACAGCAATTAGAGTTACAGAAAGGAACGAAGAAACATTTCTTAAACAGCAATTAGAGTTACAGGAAAGGAACGAAGAAACATTTCTAAAACAGCAATTAGAGTTACAGGAAAAAGCGAACGAAGAAACATTTCCTAAACAGCAATTAGAGTTACAGGAAAAAGGAACGAAGAAACATTTCTTAAAACAGCAATTAGAGTTACAGAAAGTGAACGAAGAAACATTTCTTAAACAGCAAATGAGCTACAGGAAAGGGACGAAGAAACATTTCGTAAACGGCCATTAGAGTTACAGGAAAGGAGCGAAGAAAAATTTCACAAACAGCAATTAGATTTCGTGGAAAGGAACGAAGAAACATTTTGTAAACAGCAATTAGAGTTACAGGAAAGGAACGAAGAAACATTTCTTAAACAGCAATTAGAGTTAAGTAGTAGCAAAACGAAGAAACATTTCTTTAAACAGCAATTAGAGTTACAGGAAAGGAACGAAGAAACATTTCTTAAACAGCAATTAGAGTTACAGGAGTGAACGAAGAAACATTTCTTAAACAGCAATTAGAGTTACAGGAAAGGAACGAAGAAATATTTTCTAAACAGCAATTAGATTACAGAAAGGGACGAAGAAACATTTCTTAAACAGCAATTAGAGTTACAGGAAAGGGACGAAGAAACATTTCTTAAACAGCAATTAGAGTTACAGGAAAGGAACGAAGAAACATTTAAACATCAATTAGAGTTACAGGAAAGGAACGAAGAAACATTTCGTAAACAGCAATTAGAGTTACAGTGAAAGGGACGAAGAAACATTTCAAAGCAGCAATTAGAGTTACAGGAAAGGAACGAAGAAACATTTCTTAAAACAGCAATTATTACAGGAAAGGAACGAAGAAACATTTTTAAACAGCAATTAGAGTTACAGGAAAGGGACGAAGAAACACTTTGTAAACAGCAATTAGAGTTAAGCAGGAAAGGAAACGAAGAAACATTTCTTAAACAGCAATTAGAGTTACAGAAAGGAACGAAGAAACATTTTTAAAAACAGCAATTAGAGTTACAGGAAAGGGACGAAGAAACATTTCGTAGACAGCCATTAGAGTTACAGGAAAGGAACGAAGAAACCTTTCGTAAACAGCAATTAGAGTTACAGGAATGGAGCGAAGAAACATTTCGTAAACGGCCATTAGAGTTACAGGAAAGGAGCGAAGAAAAATTTCACAAACAACCAATTAGATTTCGTGGAAAGGAACGAAGAAACATTTTGTAAACAGCAATTAGAGTTACAGAAGGAACGAGAAAACATTTCTTAAACAGCAATTAGAGTTACAGGAAAGGAACGAAGAAACATTTCTTAAACAGCAATTAGAGTTACAGGAAAGGAACGAGAAAACATTTCTTAAACAGCAATTAGAGTTACAGGAAAGGAACGAAGAAACATTTCTTAAACAGCAATTAGAGTTACAGGAAAGGAACGAAGAAATATTTCTTAAACAGCAATTAGAGTTACAGGAAAGGGACGAAGAAACATTTCTTAAACAGCAATTAGAGTTACAGGAAAGGGACGAAGAAACATTTCTTAAACAGCAATTAGAGTTACAGGAAAGGAACGAAGAAACATTTCTTAAACATCAATTAGAGTTACAGGAAGAGACGAAGAAACATTTCGTAAACAGCAATTAGAGTTACAGGAAAGGGACGAAGAAACATTTCGTAAACAGCAATTAGAGTTACAGGAAAGGAACGAAGAAACATTTCTTAAACAGCAATTAGAGTTACAGGAAAGGAACGAAGAAACATTTCTTAAACAGCAATTAGAGTTACAGGAAAGGGACGAAGAAACGTGTTCGTAAACAGCAATTAGAGTTACAGGAAAGGAACGAAGAAACATTTCTTGAACAGCAATTAGAGTTACAGGAAAGGAGCGAAGAAAAATTTCACAAACAGCAATTAGAGTTAGAGGAAAGGAACGAAGAAACATTTCGTAAACAGCAATTAGAGTTACAGGAAAGGAACGAAGAAACATTTCTTAAACAGCAATTAGAGTTACAGGAAAGGAACGAAGAAACATTTCTTAAACAGCAATTAGAGTTACAGGAAAGGAACGAAGAAACATTTCTTAACCAGCAATTAGAGTTACAGGAAAGGAACGAAGAAACATTTCTTAAACAGCAATTAGAGTTACAGGAAAGGAACGAAGAAACATTTCTTAAACCGCAATTAGAGTTACAGGAAAGGAACGAAGAAACATTTCTTAAACAGCAATTAGAGTTACAGGAAAAGAACGAAGAAACATTTCTTAAACAGCAATTAGAGTTACAGGAAAGGAACGAAGAAACATTTCTTAAACAGCAATTAGAGTTACAGGAAAGGAACGAAGAAACATTTCTTAATCAGCAATTAGAGTTACAGGAAAGGAACGAAGAAACATTTCCTAAACAGCAATTAGAGTTACAGGAAAGGAACGAAGAAAAATTTCACAAACAGCAATTAGAGTTACAGGAAAGGAACGAAGAAACATTTCTTAAACAGCAATTAGAGTTACAGGTAAGGGACGAAGAAACATTTCGTAAACAGCCATTAGAGTTACAGGAAAGGAGCGAAGAAAAATTTTACAAACAGCAATTAGAGTTAGAGGACAGGAACGAAGAAACATTTCGTAAACAGCAATTAGAGTTACAGTAAAGGAACGAAGAAACATTTCTTAAACAGCAATTAGAGTAACAGGAAAGGAACGAAGAAACATTTCTTAAACAGCAATTAGAGTTACAGGAAAGGAACGAAGAAACATTTCTTAAACAGCAATTAGAGTTACAGGAAAGGAACGAAGAAACATTTCTTAAACAGCAATTATAGTTACATTAAAGGAACGAAGAAACATTTCTTAAACAGCAATTAGAGTTACAGGAAAGGAACGAAGAAACATTTCTTAAACAGCAATTAGACTTACAGGAAAGGAACGAAGAAACATTTCTTAAACAGCAATTAGAGTTACAGGAAAGGAACGAAGAAACATTTCTTAAACAGCAATTAGAGTTACAGGAAAGGGACGAAGAAACATTTCTTAAACAGCCATTAGAGTTACAGGAAACGAGCGAAGAAAAATTTCACAAACAGCAATTAGAATTACAGGAAAAAATGTGACAAATGCAACTTGACAGTGAGAAAAGACAGCAAAAATCTCAGGAAGAGAATACCAGGAAATATGTGGAAATGCCAGAACTCCTACATATCGAAAAAAACAAAAGAACTGAAAATAGTACTTTTTCACAAAACACAATTTGGTCGACAATTGATAATTTCACGTATAATCCTGACGAGAATAGAACTTTCGAGCGATACTACCATCGGTATCAAGATTTTTATGAGACTGTTTGTAAAACCTGGTTAAATGAAAAGAAATTTATACTGCTCAGGAAACTAGGTACGTACGAACACATAACAAATTTACAGATTTTATTCTGCCAAGAAAAACAAGGGATTTGGAATTCAACGAAGCAATAGGTATGCTAAAAGAATTATTTAATCCAAGACTGTTATTATTTCATAAAATGTGGAAATGTTTAAACCAGCAGAAAAAGAGGACGAAGATTATACAACTTTCACGTCGGTTGTAAACAAAACTTGCGATGACTTTAGGTTATCTGAACTGACAGCGGATATTTTAAATGTTTAGTCTTTGTGCAGGGTCTGGTATCCAATAAAGACAGTGAAATGAGGAGAAGAATACTAACGAAGCTCGCAAACGAACAAAATATCTCACTGCAAAAGCTTGCGGATTTTTGCCAACAATGTGTTAGTATCAAAGAAGATGCTAAAAAAATTGAAGAATCCGGGATAGCAAGCATAAAAAAAATTAATAGGAAGTCACGTTTTCGGTCTCTGTCTCTAAGACGGAAGTATCACTCTCCTATGAGAAGTGGGAGGAAGTACGAAAAAAGACCCCCCTCAAAAGCTTGTTACGGCTGTGGTGAATGGCATTGGTACAGTGATTGCCCATTTAAACGCAAGACTTGTAGAAACTGCAACAGACAAGGACACAAAAAATCCAAATGCAGATTCAAATACAAGATTCACGTGAAAATAACAAGAACGGAAAAGCTAAACCAGAATATAAGAAAATATTTACAAGTAAAAATGCTAAACCAACCAGTAAGAATGCAGCTCGATTCCGGATCTGATATCTCGATAACAAACGTAAAGACGTAGAAGAAATTAAATAAACCAACGTTAATGAAGGCAAACAAGTTTGCTAGAACGGTTACAGGTAAAAACGTCAAGTTCGAAGGGGAACTGGTTTTGAATGTTAATTTCAATAATCAAACAAGAAAATTAAAAATGTTTGTAATGTAAGGAACTAACAACTTGTTTGGCACGGATTGGCTGAATAATTTTGACTTGTGGGATTTGCCTATAAGTGCATACTGCAAAAATATCAATGAAAAATGTGCTATTATCCGACTCTACGTCTTACGACGATACGTGCTACTAAACCCTTGTTCCTGTATGCTACTAACAACCACTTTTGTAAATACTATTTCTCCTGACAATATATAAAATTACTATATTTCCGTTGTTGGTATTTACTCAATAATTCTGTTACACACAACATAACATAAACAGGGTTAATTATTATGTCAACAGTATACGCAAAAGGTACATTAGTAAATACATTTTCAACATAACGTGATACAAGGGTGCCATTGTTTGGTGTAGTAGATCTAAGAATTTAAAGGTATTCATGGATTTACACGCAAACTAAGAATGTAAGTATGAGAACCCAAGAGGGTTTCCCATAATTACATCAAGCTTTTACATGTCTCACGTTGAAAACATAGTTTAAAAAAAAACGTTACTAAACCAAGAATGTATGTTCGATAAGTTGATGATATTTTCCTTCTAGCTGACAACTAAAACGAAATCGATAAGCTTAAAACTACTTTTGAAAAAAATTCTGTTCTCAACTTCACATATGAGTTTAGCCAAAAAAACAACAAAAAAAGCTTCCATTTCTGGATGTTCTTGTAGATTCTAGTAATAATAGTTCCACTACTTCAGTATATAAAAAACCCACCAGTAAAAATTCCTGCCACCTTCATTTTATTAGACAATGTCTACTTCGATACAAAATTGGCGTTATTAAAATTTCCTCATGAGAGTGTACAAGAATTCATCTTCCCAACTGCTTTTCTTATAAAAAACCCACCAGTAAAAATTCCTGCCACCTTCATTTTATTGGACAATGTCTACTTCGATACAAAATTGGCGTTATTAAAATTTCCTCATGAGAGTGTACAAGAATTCATCTTCCCAACTGCTTTTCTTATAAAAAACCCACCAGTAAAAATTCCTGCCACCTTCATTTTATTAGTCAATGTCTACTTCGATACAAAATTGGCGTTATTAACATTTCCTCATGAGAGTGTACAAGAATTCATCTTCCCAACTGCTTTTCTTTAAAGAAATACGCAATTTAAAACAATCGCTTGTCAACTACGGCTTTCCAAATTATGTATTTGATTACTATATCAAACTTTTTCTTTTTAACGTAACCAACGGCAACTACAAACACATAAACAAAAACAATAACATTTATATTTTTTACAAGTGAACAATATTTTTTACAAGTGAACAATGACAGGATGAATCATCCGAAATTATGCAACACTGACAAGAAAATTAAATGAATTATCTATTATAAAAAATTTAAAACTGCCAACCTCATTGTCAATAATAATAATTCATCTGCAAAATCTAAGCTGCAAAGAACCAGCGCCATTTACGATTTAAGTGTTCTTTAAAGAACTGTTTTCATCAACTATCCAAATCCGTAAACATTACACTGGCTACACCATCACAAAATTGACGAAAATATATATTAGGTCATTCCCCAGTGCTAGGAGAGCACCTACCCGCTGACTTTAGTCAGTATGGCTAAATTCTAAGTGCTACCTCTGAGAACCTGAACGGGGAATGGAGCTACTATATTATGTTTGAGCGTTTGGCATTCGTCTCCGTTTCCAACTGCTTAGACCATTGAGATCTGTAGAAACCAACTTCATTGTAGTGTAGTGAGACTGGTCACCTCCACTCTTCCTGACGAGAGAAGATTTCTGAAGTTCCGACCGAAGGCGATTTTAATTCCCCTGTGGTTCATATTGATAGTTCCGCGGCGCTTGTAATGGGCCTACTAGCGACTGGGATTGGTGCAGATAAATCACCTTTGGGTCCTGTACCTGTCAGTTAAGTGCCATACGTGATACACGCTTAGGCGATCATATCTCGAAAGAGATATGACTGACTGGGCAGAAGATTATCCCGCAGTAGGTTGCTATTACGTTCTGCGGTAGACTGGTTGCCAGCCAAGGCTATAGAACCCGATCTGTCCTGCCAATTAACTCATAGCTGGAGGAAGAAGAGATAGATTATATTAGATTATTATATTAATTATAATTAGTGGGGATCAGTTTATTACTTCATGACATTAGAAAACCGATCCCCCACTTTATGCCCATTAGACGTTTTAATTATGTTTCCATCTATTATATTCAGTCCGTCAGTTAAGTGCCATACGTGATACACGCTTGGACGATCATGTCTCGAAAGAGACATAACTGACTGGGCAGAAGATTATCCCGCAGTAGGTTGCCATTGCTTTCTGCGGTAGACTGGTTGCCAGCCAAGGCTATAGAACCCAATCTGTTCTGTTAGTTAACCAATAACTGGAGGGTAGAAACGGCCTAGTACCTTTCTCAAAGGTATTCAACTGGAATTCGAATTCGGCTCTCCTATTTGTCGTTCCGAGCTGATGCCCACTGCACCACAACGCACATCCGCGGGTCCTGTACCACATTTCCCAAAATCCGACGTCAAATGAAGAAGGGGTAATGGCGTGTAGTTGGTAAGGGAAGAGCCAAACAGCGGGTTTTCAGTGACCTGAAACCACCAAAGCAAAAAAAATTTCTCTGCAACCTATAAGGGTGGCGCTCCGGTGATGTATGCTGTTACCGTAACGGAAATATAGAAGTGTAGACATAGTTAGAATAAAATTCTAAAAAATATACAACTGAAAAAGAACCTGACGCAAAAGAACCTGTGGGGGTGCAAGGCACTTCATCATGTGCGCCGTCTTTCTCACCAAAAAAAGATCATATCCTCCACCACAAATAACAAGAGCATTGATTCTTACCCACGAAAAAGAAAACCACACTATCACCTTCTGTAATTTCTTGATAAGCCACATTGGTTTCCACTCCCAATCCAACACCTTCACCGTCATCACAGAAACATGGCACTTTTAAAAGGCAATGAAGACCTGAAAACATTTCCAAAGCAGAAAAAAACACAAAGCCTGTTCATTGCTTCAATGTAGACATGTGCCGCATATTCGAGAAGCAGGTAGCCTCCCTGTGCCTCTTCTACAAGTACTTTCACGGCTTCTGCTCCGATGAACTTAGGTCATTGGTGCCGCCTAGGTACGAATTTACACGAGATATTAGATTAGCAACTAGGTCCCACCCTTTTACAGTGAAACGGATAAGATGTAACCGTAATTTCTACTCCAACAGCTTCTTTTCTCGCGCTTCCCACCTGTGAAATTCCCTTCCACATGCCTGTTTCCCCGATGGCTACAATCTCCAGGAGTTTAAATGTAAGGTCAATAGACACCTCCTAGTACACTAACTTGCATCTATTCTCTCAAACACTCTCACCATCTACCCAACCCTCATTCTCGGTACCCTTACCCGTCTATCACCCTCCTTCTGACATTTCCTATATCTAACCATCCTTTTTCCATCACTTCCCCGACCCTATGTTCCCCCCCCCCCCCCCGCGCAACAGTGGCATTGGAATGCCTTGCTCGGGGTGAAATAATTAATAAAAAGAAAAAAAGCATTGGCACATTCCAAAAAGATCAGATCTTAAGTTTTTACTCAATTTAAAGTGTGACCTAGAGGGAACTTTGAAAACTCCAGAAATCTCCCTAAAGCGAAGGACCTTTTGACAGTGGCATGATCAGGCTCCGGTGCGAGGCAGGTATGGTGCATGACCGAGGAGGCTAACGATACCATCTTACTTAAAGTCTCTATTCAGTTACGAAGACTTACAATTCACTCAACTAATGTAATGGCTGAATACAATTCGCATCTAGGATAGCGACCTATAAGCCTAGACATCGATCCTAGCTCACTTATTGCAGAAAAAGAATGAGGTCATTGGCAATTTGTTAATAATAACATATACTAGCAGTATAGTCTAGCATTGCTCGTGTGTTATGAAAGCTTTAAAACTAATCCATGCTCCTGGAGCTCAGACTCTTTGGACATTGGCACGAAAGACTAAAATGTGTCCAGTTAAAGCGAAACCGTAGACTGAAAGAAAAATGAATTGATGTAAGTCAAATTTTGATTTCCTGGTATCGATTTATACATATATATATTATTGACTTTCTGCACTATTGTAAGAACTGCAACCTTGAAACTTCTGTATATCGTTTCTTATGTCTTTGTCTATGAGCGTATCAAAAATCGGAGCACTCCTTTTATAACCCGATTTTTTTGATTTTCGATATTTATCGGGGTACCTCAACACAAAACCTAGCTAAGAACACTCGCAGACGCTTATAGTATAACTGTATAAATTTTCAAGAAAATCGGTTCTGCCGTTTCGGAGTCTATAGGTAACGGATACACACACACAGACACACACACACAGATAAAGTTCCATTTATAATAAGTGTATATAGGATTGTTAGAGTGTTTCGCTCCTGAGTAATCATTACCACAAGTGATATCGTGTTCTCTACCAACACAACAATAAATAACAGAATTGCCGTGTGGACACTAGCATGCTGAGATTAACTATACAAATAAAAATGTTTAACGCCTCACTTAACTCTTGTGATTCCGAAAACTTTATAAGCGAAAATACAGTTTATTCTTTGAAATTAAAATGTATTCCTTCATCAAAAAATAATAACTATGTCACAAAACTCTCATTCAATCCAGAAGATTTGTCGTTGTTAGTCACAAACTAAAATGAAATGCTATATACGGTCATTCGTCTTAGGATTATGAAAAACATTGTGGTACTCAGGAGGGAATCTTATCGTCATCACTGGAAAGTTATTTTAGTATATGACCCTCATCATCTTGAACTGGTTAGGAGAAACACAAACGTCTTATGCTTTAGAGGCTGAAGATATGGAGGAACCTCCATTGTAAAAAAAATCTAAATGTTTTAGTCAAGAAAACCAGAAATTTATCGATATGAAGATAAATAAACTTTTAGCTAACAAAATTATCGCATGAAGCATTTTGCCATGGAGTGCAAGATTCGTCGTTGTTAAAGACAAAGCTGGAAGACACAGGAAAGATGGGTAGCTTATTCTCCAAAAATTTATACACTGAACCGTTGCCGTTGATGATCAACAGCGGGTCTCACAAAAAAAAAAGGAAATTTGGTAGAGTTTATTTAATTATTACAATTCTTGTTTTATATTTGTTGCTGCCTGTTAAGGCCAGGAAGAAACACACGGAAAACAAGAAGGTAGGTTTAACCAGTGTATTAGAATAGCAGAACATATATACAAAGTAAGAGTGTTAATAGTCAGCAAATAGAAGTTTACGTCCGAACGGTAAAGTTACGCTGCGTCTTGACTGTCTCAGGGCTGCCTCTCGGAAGTCACTCAGGTAACTGATTATGCAAGGAGAAATAGTCCATTTCTATGTAGATAGAGCACCATAACAGTTATTCGAAACGAAAGCAATAATAGCTGAGAATAGAACAAAAACACAAATTTTAGAAGTGGTGTTAAAACTAAAAGATTTAATTGTTTTATGTTATAATTTTTTTTATCATTATCATATATAAAATCTAAAATTTCCTTAGATTTTTTGTGGCGGTAAGTTATAAAGACTGCCAAGAACAAGTATTTTTAACATTGAATTTAAGTCCAGGTCACCGATTTAAAATAAAACAATCTAACAAAAAATACACCACATTCAAGGCCAATGGTTAATGGGTTTCCTAAGGTTCCTGTCGTAGGAACTAATAAAGTCACTGCATATGAATGAATAAAATCATAAAAGCAAACCTCACAGACAAGATAATAAAAGTATCAAATAAATGCAGACATCATAGACAAGATCATAAAAACAAACCTCATAGACAAAATCAGAAAAAAATCGTTAAAGACAAGACCATAAAAGCAAACCTCATAGACAAAATCACGAAAGCAAACGTCAAAGACAAGATCAAAAAAGCAAACCCCAAAGACAAGATCATAAAAGCAAACCTCAAAGCCAAGATCATAAAAAAAAACATCATAGACAAAATCAGAAAAAAAGTTAAAGGCAAGATCATAAAAGCAAACTTTATAGACAAGATCATAAAATTAAACCTCAACGAATAATATCACGAAAGCAAACATCAAGACAAGATCATAAAAGCAAAAATTATAGACAAGATCAGAAAAAAGAAACGTTAAAGACAAGTTCATAAAAGAAAACCTTACAGACAAGATCATAAAAGCAAACCACAAAGACAAGATCATAAAAGCAAACATCAAAAATAAAATCATAAAAACAAACCTCATAGACAAAATCAGAAACAAAGTCGTTGAAGACAAGATCTTAAAAGCAAAACTTAAAGACCAGATCATAAAGCATACCTCACAGACAAAATCATAAAAGCAAACATCAATGACGAGATCATAAAGCAAGCATCAAAGACAAGATCATAAAAGTAAACCTTATAGAGAAGATCATAAAAGTAAACATCGAAGACAAGATCATAAACGCAAGCATTATAGACAAGATCATAAACGCAAACCATATAAACAAGATCATAAAAGCAGACCTCAAAGACAAGATCATAAAAGCAAACCTCAAAGACAAGATCATAAAAAGAAACGTTAACGACAAGATCATAAAAGCAAACCTTAAAAACGAGATCATAAAATCAAACCTCATAGACGAGATCATAAATACAAATATCATAGACAAGATCATAAAAAGAAACTTTAAAGTAAATTTCATAAAAGCAAACCTTCAAGACGAGATCATAAAAGAAAATCTCACAGACAAGATCATAAAAAACTTTAAAGAAAAGATCATGAAGCAAACCTTCATGACAAGATCATGAAAGCAAACGTCAAAGACAAGATCATAAAAGTAAACCTCAAAAACAATATCATGAAAACAAACCTCATATAGAAGATCATAAAAGCAAACCTCATAGACAAAATCATAACAGCAAATTTCATAGACAATGTCATAAAAACAAACGTCAAAATAAGATCATAAAAGCAAACCTTCAAGACAAGATCATGAAAGCAAACGTCAAAGACAAGATCATAAAAGTAAACCTCCAAAACAATATCATGAAAACAAACCTCATATAGAAGATCATAAAAGCAAACCTCATAGACAAGATCATAAAAGCAAATTTCATAGACAATGTCATAAAAACAAACATCAAAATAAGATCATAAAAGCAAACCTTCAAGACAAGATCATGAAAGCAAACGTCAAAGACAAGATCATAAAAGTAAACCTCAAAAACAATATCATGAAAACAAACCTCATATAGAAGATCATAAAAGTAAACCTCATAGACAAGATCATAACTGCAAATTTCATAGACAATGTCATAAAAACAAACGTCAAAATAAGATCATAAAAGCAAACCTTCAAGACAAGATCATGAAAGCAAACGTCAAAGACAAGATCATAAAAGTAAACCTCAAAAACAATATCATGAAAACAAACCTCATATAGAAGATCATAAAAGCAAACCTCATAGACAAGATCATAAAAGCAAACCTTAAAGACGAGATTATAAAATCAAACCTCATAGACGAGATCATAAATACAAATATCATAGACAGGATCATAAAAAAAAACTTTAAAGTAAATTTCATAAAAGCAAACCTTCAAGACGAGATCATAAAAGGAAATCTCACAGACAAGATCATAAAAAAACTTTAAAGAAAAGATCATGAAGCAAACATTCAAGACAAGATCATGAAAGCAAACGTCAAAGACAAGATCATAAAAGTAAGCCTAAAAAACAATATCATGAAAACAAACCTTATAAAGAAGATCATAAAAGCAAACCTCATAGACAAGATCATAAAAGCAAATTTCATAGACAATGTCATAAAAACAAACGTCAAAAGAAGATCATAAAATCAAACTTCAAAGACAAGATCCTGAAAGCAAACCTTAAGGAAACTCTAGTATATCTTGAGAATTTTGTCATTGATGGTAAGTCTGAAAGATAACATATTAACAAATTGATAGTGAACTTTAATAATATTTTTATTTAAATTATGAACTTGAGCGTAGCCTTGAGTATTAACCGAGATATAGATTTCAGTTGAAAATTCAACATTAGAAACTTGCATACGATCTTGAGTAAAAGCTTTCACATTAAATGCTTTCGACTTGAGTAAAAAGCCTCGACATTAGTAGTTTGAGTGTGGATATGAGCAAAGGTTTAAAATTTATAGAGTTGAGTGTAAACATGAGTAAAGTCATTTACATTACGGACATAAAGTTAACTTGAAACCTCATCATTATATTTGAGTCTGGTTTTTAAAAAATAGGGTGCCAAGTTTATTGAATTCATTTTGACTCCGACATATTTTACGACGAAGAAATAATTTGTCTTTCTTTCGAAAGGATGTGGGCGACAAAATAAATTGTGGGTTCTAAATGTCTTTCTGTTTTAAAGAATATGTAATTTTGCAATTTCTTGCAGTAAAAACATTTACACACAGATAGCTAAAATCAATAAATTTTCTGAAACAAATGAGCGAAAAGAAACCTTTCGACTTTGATATTAAATGTAAAATAATATTCAGTATACAAGCTAGTGTAACATCTTTAAATTCCATTTCAAAACAAATTCTAAAATGCGCTCATCAAAGAAAGCATTTGAGGAAATGTTTTAAAAACGTATCTTAACTCAAAATAAAAAATACAAAGTCTTACGCGTCTATTTGCAGAGGACTGTTAGTATTGAATTTCTTTATTTCACTTATAAATTTCAGTGAAACAGTAAAACGGCTGCCATTTTTTAAAAAGTTAGTGTTTGGTTAATATAAAAAAAAAGAATCCTTAATAATGAAGTGACAAGCTCTGTCGGTTTTTAAATGAATAATTTAGACATTACGAAAGATACATAAGAGAGAATTAAAATTAAGTTTCAAAATCAAAGAAATGCAATAAAAATATATTTCCCCTTTCTGTTTTCAGAACGACTCGCAACCGTTTTAAGGGTGTCTTGAAGAATGGTAAATGCAGCTCTATCCATGCAGCCAAAGCCAAAGTTGAAATCAAGAAAGTTGACCCCTTCAAGGTCTGGTTAAATTTCAAATAAATCAAACGGCAATTGGCCTCCATTACAAATTGTCTCGTTCATGTCAGAGAAGGCAAAGATTCTTGCAATTAAATTTGCCTCTAACAACACACAAGACGGCAAAACCCAATCCCTACCTGACTCCCCTCTCACAGAACACAAAATGCAATATCTTTGTATGAGCTGTGGAAGTTTCTACACATAGGAATTGAATGTACAAAGATTAGTGGTCCAGATAAATATTTCTGTGGTCCTGAGCATGACGGTAAACTGCATCGGGCGAACAGGGCCTCTGATTGAGAGGTTGTGAGGAGCATGGAACTACCTCTTTGTTCCCAGGTCTACCCTGACCAGGAGTGGTAGCAGTTCTTAGGGTTCCACCTATGGGAAAATAGTTAACCCCCAAACTGAGGTAAAACACTATGAAAGTATAAAAATAGACTTTAAAAGAAATATAGACATTTTTGAAGTAAAAACATTACCAACAACAATACATTTTCGAAGGAAAAATATTACCATAATACATTTTTGAAGTAAAAAAAAATTACCAGCAATGCAATTTTGAATGCAAAATGGAAGACATCTTCAGTTTTCTAAAATACAAAAATCTAAAATTTTTCATCAAAGTCTGACTAAATCAACCTTCTCACTATAACTGAACATTAAAAATAAATATCTTAAAATCCTACCTTTTGGGGCATTAAATAACTCACAGAGGTTCATATGCCCTTAAACAAAACTCAAACTCAAATATTTCTGTAGTCGTGGTTAGGAATCTTAACCCAAAATTATTTAAATGATAGCTGAAGGCAAAATGTTTCTTAGGTCTATGGACGTTATCAACTATGTGTCGAGTTTACAAGAATACGGGCGAAAGCTCACCCCCGTTGCAATATCGAGCCATCAGATTTCTCGGTGTCATCTGAAAACCTTTTGAGTCAAGAAGAAAGTTGCTAATCACCTCAACAGTAATAATCACCTACGTGACAATCAGTACGAATATTGATCTTTGCGGTTGACTGCTGATTGTCATTACACATAGAATCTGTGAAACGCTTGATAATATATTCATCACAAGAGCAATCGCCTTACATATCTAGACGGCATTTGAGAAAGTGTAGGATAAGAGGCTGCTACAAAAGTTCTGAATGATCCTATTTGTCAGGAACGACTCACCCCAGACTTGCTATAGATGCTGCAAAGATGGTCAGCTCGCTGTAGAGCTTCAAAAAGTATCTGGCTCCTTCTGCCATGCTGTGTCTCTGAAAGATCCAAAAAGGACTAAAAGGTAGTATTGTGACCGGATCTGTGTCGAAGCTGTCTAGTTATCACATTGCAGTTTTCGCCGAGTTCAAAAATTTGATAATTCTCTCTTGGTCTGTTCACATCTCCCGTTATAGAAGCAAAAGTAAACTTTATCGCCTGACCTAGAAGTTTTTCAGCATCCTCTCGTCATATGCAAATGACACGGAGTAATTAAGACAAAATATTAATATAATATAATATATATATATATATATATATATGTATATATATATATATATATATATATATATATATATATTAATGCAGGTTTCATTGAATAATATAGACAAGTTTTGTCTATTAATTTTGTGTAGGATCCGTTCATACCGTCTGATATACTTGATGGTGATGTCGTTGAAAGACAACAAAAAATCACAGTATTTGTTGAATTTTTTATCGGGTCTAAGCTTTCGGCTCACATAAGCCATTATCAAAGAGTAAATATTAACACACAGTAAACATAGGACATTTAAGCTATTAACAATAAAGATAATTGAATTGAAAATATAAGTCCATCCCTACCGTGGCGGATGGCCGAAGACAGTGACAAAATAGTGGTGTTGTGGTCCCTGGTCTGATTACAGACATTTGAGTGCGTTATTGGAAATATCGAAATTGATTGTATTCAAACCAGGTTTAAATTGTTTAATGTAGAGTGCTTCGAGGATTTTTAGTTTCTGCTTATTATTTTCTTGTTTGAGTATGTACGTGTTATCAACAAGCGTTTTTCTCAGAAGTGTGCGTTGATAACCGTGTTGTTCTAAATGACGGAATATATTTGAATTTTTATTTAAGTGCAACGTCAGACGCCGTGAGAGCGAATTTGTGGTGTGGCCTGATGTAGATATTATTAAGGTTGTTAGAGATACATTCTCTAAATGGACATATGAATTTATATACTACATTGGTTTTTTGCAAATCACTAACGGTGGGGGAAGAGTCGTTGCGGACAAATGAATTAGATGTAGTGGATTTAGTGTAATATATAATGAACTTAATTCTTTTGTTAGAGTCTGTCGGAGAAATATTAGTATTTATGAGTTTTTTTAGGATGTTTTCATCTAGTTGGTAGTTGGAGTGCATCTGGCTACGGTATAAGAGAGTGATATGTTTAGGATTGGTTGGGTTAGTATCATGTGTTGTTTTTTCCATGTTAAGCTTTTTAAGAAAATAATGTATTTGTTCATCAACTATGTAGTTGGGAAAATTATTATTGATGAGTGTCTGTTTTATGTTTTTTAGTTCACTGTAGAAGATCGGAT
Organism: Ascarosepion bandense; assembly: GCA_037127315.1. NCBI lineage: Eukaryota > Metazoa > Mollusca > Cephalopoda > Sepiida > Sepiidae > Ascarosepion > Ascarosepion bandense. The sequence goes on from JBBBDQ010001431.1 coordinate 17,373, forward strand.
TTGTAGATGAATTGACTTTTGCACGGTATAATAGATTTTTTATAATGGCTATTTTGTAATAGTGGGGGCATTCACTAATATAATTGAGTGTGGAGGGATTTTTATTAGTGGGTTTTTTATACGGTGAGATAGTAAATTTATTGTTGTCAGTGTTAATTAATATATCAAGAAAAGGAATTTTGTTATCTTTGCTAAGTTCATAAGTAAATTTTAAAACTGAGTTATTTTGAAACTGTTTTTGAAGTTGTAAGATTTCATCAGTATTTTTAATTGATAGTAGGATATCATCAACATATCGTAGATATATTGATGGTTTTGTAAATTTTGCAAAGGTAGTATTTTCAAGGTTAGACATGTAGAAATTACTAAAAATCGGACCAAGCACTGAACCCATGGAGACTCCGTCACGTTGTATATATATAGTGTTGTTTGGATCAACAAAAGGCACTTCAGTAGTACAAGCTAGTAGAATTTTTCTTAGGATGTTGGGATTAATTTTGAGTGGGGGTAATGAAGGATTACTGTAAACATTTCTTATAATTATATCAATAGTTTCACTGACGGGTACATTAGTAAAAAGGTTTTCCACATCAAGTGAAGCTATGATTTCATTATTAGGTTTTTCACTCTTGAGGATTTGGATTGCCTCTAGGGTTGACTTTATGCTGTATTTACCCGGAAGGTAGGGTGTGATAAGCTGGTTAATATGTTTAGTTAACTGGTATACAGGAGTAAGAATTTGGGATATGATAGGGCGGAGAGGATAGTTAGGTTTATGAGTTTTTATGGTTCCGTATATGTAACCAGGTTTATAGTCACCAATAATTTTAGGGAGTTTTAAGGAATTCTGATCAGCGTTGTTGGCACTAATGAGTTTATTAAGTTTAGATTTTAGTTGATGTGTCGGGTTTTTGTTAATTTTTTTAAATTTTGTGTGGTCATGGAGTATGTGGTTGAGTTTTGTGTTGTAATCTGATTTGTTAAGTACAACAAAGATGTTAGCCTTGTCAGCTTTTTTTACAATTATGTGAATGTGGTTGCGTAGTTCGTGCGCGGCACTTTTTAGTTGTTTCGATAGAATTTTTTGAGGAGCTTCTGCTTTTATCATGGCGATCTTTGATTGCCTCAGCCTTAAGTAGATCTTTCAGTTCAGGTTTAACGGTTATAAGTTTTTCATCTTGTAATTTAGTGATGCTTTGATAGAGCGTTTCTATTTCAATTTTTTTAGTAATCTGGTTATACTTACGGTATATATGGCAGTTAGGTCCAAGGTTGAGTAATTCTTTTTGGTGCTTAGTTAGTTGGTGGTTGGAAAGATTTATGAATTTATCGAATTTTTTGGGAAGAGTGATCGTGCCATTGTATAGTGAATTAAGTTTTTTGACAATTTTAGCACGGTGTTCAACTTCAGATTTTGCAGTGATTTTGGATAGTCTGAGTATTATTTCTTCTAGTTGGTTTGAGGTAGTTATATCTTTCAGTTTGTTGTAGAGGTCATGTTTGTTCTTGTATAATGTGTCAAGATTTTCTTTCGCTATTTCAATTTGCCTTTTCACAAGGCTCCATTTATATTTCAAGGTGGTGATGGTGTGTTGGGCTGCTGGATCATGTAATTTAAATTGTGTGTATTTTGGCAGCATTTTTTCATTAATGCAGGTTTCATTGAATAATAATAATAATAATAATAATAATAATAAACTTGTCTATATTATTCAATGAAACCTGCATTAATGAAAAAATGCTGCCAAAATACACACAATTTAAATTACATGATCCAGCAGCCCAACACACCATCACCACCTTGAAATATAAATGGAGCCTTGTGAAAAGGCAAATTGAAATAGCGAAAGAAAATCTTGACACATTATACAAGAACAAACATGACCTCTACAACAAACTGAAAGATATAACTACCTCAAACCAACTAGAAGAAATAATACTCAGACTATCCAAAATCACCGCAAAATCTGAAGCTGAACACCGTGCTAAAATTGTCAAAAAACTTAATTCACTATACAATGGCACGATCACTCTTCCCAAAAAATTCGATAAATTCATAAATCTTTCCAACCACCAACTAACTAAGCACCAAGAAGAATTACTCAACCTTGGACCTAACTGCCATATATACCGTAAGTATAACCAGCTTACTAAAAAAATTGAAATAGAAACGCTCTATCAAAGCATCACTAAATTACAAGATGAAAAACTTATAACCGTTAAACCTGAACTGAAAGATCTACTTAAGGCTGAGGCAATCAAAGATCGCCATGATAAAAGCAGAAGCTCCTCAAAAATTCTATCGAAACAACTAAAAAGTGCCGCGCACGAACTACGCAACCACATTCACATAATTGTAAAAAAAGCTGACAAGGCTAACATCTTTGTTGTACTTAACAAATCAGATTACAACACAAAACTCAACCACATACTTCATGACCACACAAAATTTAAAAAAATTAACAAAAACTCGACACATCAACTAAAATCTAAACTTAATAAACTCATTAGTGCCAACAACGCTGATCAGAATTCCTTAAAACTCCCTAAAATTATTGGTGACTATAAACCTGGTTACATATACGGAACCATAAAAACTCATAAACCTAACTATCCTCTCCGCCCTATCATATCCCAAATTCTTACTCCTGTATACCAGTTAACTAAACATATTAACCAGCTTATCACACCCTACCTTCCGGGTAAATACAGCATAAAGTCAACCCTAGAGGCAATCCAAATCCTCAAGAGTGAAAAACCTAATAATGAAATCATAGCTTCACTTGATGTGGAAAACCTTTTTACTAATGTACCCGTCAGTGAAACTATTGATATAATTATAAGAAATGTTTACAGTAATCCTTCATTACCCCCACTCAAAATTAATCCCAACATCCTAAGAAAAATTCTACTAGCTTGTACTACTGAAGTGCCTTTTGTTGATCCAAACAACACTATATATATACAACGTGACGGAGTCTCCATGGGTTCAGTGCTTGGTCCGATTTTTAGTAATTTCTACATGTCTAACCTTGAAAATACTACCTTTGCAAAATTTACAAAACCATCAATATATCTACGATATGTTGATGATATCCTACTATCAATTAAAAATACTGATGAAATCTTACAACTTCAAAAACAGTTTCAAAATAACTCAGTTTTAAAATTTACTTATGAACTTAGCAAAGATAACAAAATTCCTTTTCTTGATATATTAATTAACACTGACAACAATAAATTTACTATCTCACCGTATAAAAAACCCACTAATAAAAATCCCTCCACACTCAATTATATTAGTGAATGCCCCCACTATTACAAAATAGCCATTATAAAAAATCTATTATACCGTGCAAAAGTCAATTCATCTACAAATCCGATCTTCTACAGTGAACTAAAAAACATAAAACAGACACTCATCAATAATAATTTTCCCAACTACATAGTTGATGAACAAATACATTATTTTCTTAAAAAGCTTAACATGGAAAAAACAACACATGATACTAACCCAACCAATCCTAAACATATCACTCTCTTATACCGTAGCCAGATGCACTCCAATTACCAACTAGATGAAAACATCCTAAAAAAACTCATAAATACTAATATTTCTCCGACAGACTCTAACAAAAGAATTAAGTTCATTATATATTACACTAAATCCACTACATCTAATTCATTTGTCCGCAACGACTCTTCCCCCACCGTTAGTGATTTGCAAAAAACCAATGTAGTATATAAATTCATATGTCCATTTAGAGAATGTATCTCTAACAACCTCAATAATATCTACATCGGCCACACCACAAATTCGCTCTCACGGCGTCTGACGTTGCACTTAAATAAAAATTCAAATATATTCCGTCATTTAGAACAACACGGTTATCAACGCACACTTCTGAGAAAAAACGCTTGTTGATAACACGTACATACTCAAACAAGAAAATAATAAGCAGAAACTAAAAATCCTCGAAGCACTCTACATTAAACAATTTAAACCTGGTTTGAATACAATCAATTTCGATATTTCCAATAACGCACTCAAATGTCTGTAATCAGACCAGGGACCACAACACCACTATTTTGTCACTGTCTTCGGCCATCCGCCACGGTAGGGATGGACTTATATTTTCAATTCAATTATCTTTATTGTTAATAGCTTAAATGTCCTATGTTTACTGTGTGTTAATATTTACTCTTTGATAATGGCTTATGTGAGCCGAAAGCTTAGACCCGATAAAAAATTCAACAAATACTGTGATTTTTTGTTGTCTTTCAACGACATCACCATCAAGTATATCAGACGGTATGAACGGATCCTACACAAAATTAATAGACAAAACTTGTCTATATTATTCAATGAAACCTGCATTAATGAAAAAATGCTGCCAAAATACACACAATATATATATATATATATATATATATATATATATATATATAATATTATATATATATGAAATATTAATATAATATTATAAACATATATATTATGAATAAACGGAGATAGTCTTGTGCATTTTTGCTAAAAACTGCACACATGTTGCACTTAGTAAAACAGAAAAAACATTATTCGATAAAAAACCCAAGGAAGGTTTCGTTTAGATTTTGGAAATAGCTGCATATCCTGATAAGGTGGTTCTTGGCCGTCACTTGATTGTGAAGCCACTCGTTGGATTCACTCACTCACTCACTCACTCACTCACTCACTCACTCACTCACTCACTCACTCACTCCCTCACTCACTCACTCACTCACTCAACGTATTCATTCCATGAATAATCCACACAGAACAATCAGTCATTGTATTTGTATCTCCTGGTCGCTTTACTAGAAGCTGACTATCTACGATCACCACTAATGTCCCAAGTATGGCGTGTCTTTTCATTCTGGGTGTTAGATTTAATTGCAGAATTAAAGATAACTGTCTAATTGGAGGTATATTTATGTCTGAAAAAGTTATATACCAAGCAACTATTTTATCTATAGAATATGATAAAGAAAGAAAAGTATACGTTGGAATTTCTGCCAGACCTTGGAAACAGATATTATAATCACAATTATTCTTTCCCTATGTCCCATCTTAAATTCCAGACCGCTCTGTGTAAATATTTCTGGGAATTAAAAGACAGAAGTCTCTCTCCACAGACAGAATGGAAGATTAAAAGAAAATCAAAAACCCCTATTAGCTTTAGAAATAGATGTAACTTATGCTTAGATGAAAAAATAAAGATGATTACATTTAGTGGAACTTTTCAACCAGCGGAATTAAGTGATTTTTAAATGCCGACACAAAACAGATATAAATTACCTGTTTAGTAGGTGTTATGTCGTGAGTAAGAATAAATAACTCAACAACAGGAATAGGTTAATTGTTGTATTCCGTGAAAATAGTATTTACAAAGGTTATTAGTATCCAATACAAGAATAAGGGTTAATCGTCTCAACCGTCGTAAGACGTAGTATGAGCAATGGGTACTTCCGGGTCGTCACCGGAAGTCTACGACTGACTTGTCGATCGGCTGCTCGGCACACTCTCCTACGTAGATGCCACCATTAATTTACATAGTAATGGAATAGTCCATTATAGCCGAATAGGTGCGGGCGTCCCAATGTAGGATTTTCCTATTAATAATTTTCTAGTAAATCCAGCTTCTTCTTTTGTGAGTTTTGTCTTTTTTCTTTTTTTTCTTATATTTTTTCTTATCATATTAGTATATGTATTTTTATTATTATATTTTTATCATATTTTTATTATTATATTATTTTTTTTTTAATTATTTGTGATTGTAATTATATTCGGCTATATATGCGCATTTTCAATTTTAGATTTTTATTTTAAAATTTTTTTTATCGCTGTATATTGCGTGTAAATATAGGTTTCTTAGGTGGGTGTTTGTGTGTGGTAATATCTACTTATTAATACTGAGCATCAGGAAGAGACAACTAAAGTTCCTGCGACATGGAATGAGGAAAGAGGGCTTGGAGAACCTGATACTAACAGGCCAGATAGAGGGAAAAGAGACAGAGGAAGTCAGCGGATAACATATTTGAAGGGCTTGAGCAGGTGGATGACGGGACGAGAGTTGCATGATGCAACAGTACAAAGCATGCTAAGTGCCAACAGGGAAAGGGAGATGTGCAAAGCCAGGATCGCCTACGCCCTGAAATCACATAGAAGAAGAATACATATGCCAACTGCTTATAAGAAATTATAATGTGAATATAAAGTGGGGGACCAAATCTATATTATAAACAATATATAAACTGATCCCTCATTTTGTTTCCATGCTACTTTCTATAAATTTATATTCTAGATTTATGGGCTTGACCACGGGGGTTGCGTGGAGTAACAGGAGAAAACGTGCTAAGAGCAACCAGGAATAGGGAGACGTGGAACGCCAGGATCGCCTAACTCCTGAAAAGACAGGGCACATAGAAGAAGAATATATATGCCAACTTTTTATAAGAAATTATAATGTGAATATAAAGTGGGGGATTAATTCTATATCATAATCAATATATAAAATGATCCCTTATTTTGTGGCCATGCTAGTTTCTATAAATTTATGTTCTAGATTTATGGGCTTAAGCAGGTGGATGACAGAATGGGGGTTGCGTGGAGTAACAGGAGAAAACGTGTTAAGAGCAACCAGGGGTAGAGAGACGTGGAAAGCCATGATCACCTACGTCCTGAAAGCACATAGAAGAAGAATATATATGCCAATTGTTTATAAGAAATTATAATGTGGATATAAAAGTGGGGGATCAAATCTATATTATAATCTATATATAAACTGATCCCTCATTTTGTGGCCATGCTAGTTTCTATAAATTTATGTTCTAGATTTATGGGCTTAAGCAGGTGGATGACAGAATGGGGTTTGCGTGGAGTAACAGGAGAAAACGTGTTAAGAGCAACCAGGGACAGGGAGACGTGGAAGGCCATGATCACCTACGTCCTGAAAGGACATGGCACATAAAAGAAGATCTACTTGTGCTGGTTTTTGTATGTTATTTTGCTTTCGTTTATGATATATTTTATTTTTGTACATGAGTGTGTTGGTTTAGGTGTATGTTGAATTTTTGTGACATTTCCATTGCGATACAACTGTATATATTTCAACTCTTCCCCTAACCTCAACAGTTCTCCTCTGTTCAGAATTAAATTATACTATTTGAATTTTCTTATCTGACGGGACGGTTTTTGCTGCCTGTCGAAATAAATTCTGAATTTATAATCACTTTAATTATGTGCAGAGTTGTCTTCTCTGTATATCATGTTGCTCTGGATACTATCCATAGAGTTCATATTTTATCTGTTTAATATTTTATATTAACATGATCATTTTCTGGATTATCCTCTCCGTTTTAGAGATTTGACGTTGTTTCCTATATATATATATATATATAGCATCTACGTATCGTTCATTCAGCAATGAATTAGAACACTCTCAGCTATTGGGCGTGTATAATGATAATATACACGCTAATATGTCTGCCTCCTTCTACTGAGCGCCTATAGCTCAGAGGCAGAATCGCCGACTGACGTCAATTCGGTCGGGTTTCAATCCTGGGTTAAAAAGCAATCGGAGTCTAACGGTACTGATGAGCTGTGATACAGCAAAACAGATCTGTCTGCGGTACAACTCTTTCTCTAGATAACATCCATTGAGCTATCTATTACTTAATATTTTATATTAAGTAAATCTTTTTGTATTATACTTGCCATTCACGGACTCATTATATATATATATATATATATATATATATATATAATTACGGAAATTAACGAATTTTAACGAAACTTGGTTATAAGCAACCGACAATTTGAAATGAATTGTTTGAATATTATTTTTTATCGATACTCGTATTTAAGTAGATATTCTGTTTTTTTTGTTTTTTTTTAATTAAACAGAATTATATATTTATATCTACCGGCCTGATTATTTACGATAAATTGTTATTACGAAAATGTGGAGGCTATTCGTGGTCTAAGACGTTGCCAGATCAAATGGTAGCTTCCCCTATGTAAATAGGCGTCGCATGTTCGAATCCTGCCGAATGGCACACATTTTCGTAATAACAATTTATCGTAAATAATCAGGCCGGTAGATATAAATATATAATTCTGTTTAATTAAAAAAAAACAAAATACAGAATATATGCTTAATTACGAGTATCGATAAAAAATTATGTTCAAACAATTCATTTCATATATATATATATATATATATATATATATATATATATATATATATTATTTAGAAAGGAGTTATTTCTGCGTATTTCATCAAATACGTTTTTCTTTGTCCATCTATTTCATGTACCTCTGCTTTGTAAATAAACTCTTCCGTTCTACAAAGTCCGTTAAGTGGGCATTTGTTTATGTCCCTACAGTTACATTTCTTGTTACGGATGTTATTTTGTATGAAATTATTTAGGTTTTTGGCATTTTATTTTTTTATGTAATTTTCTAAATTACAAAATTACTTCTTCTTCTTCTATGTGCCCTGTCCTTTCAGGACGTAGGCGATCATGGATCTCCACGTCTCCCTATCCCTTGTGGTTCCTAGTATGTTTGTTCCCGTTACTCCTGTCAACCCCCGTTCCGTCAACCACCTGATCAGGCCCTGCAAATATGTTATCCGCTGTCTTCCGCTGTCTCTCTTTCCTTCTATCTGGCCAGTCAATATCAGGTTCTCCAGGCTCTCCTTTCTCATTGCGTGTCCCAGGAACTTCAGTTGTCTCTTCCTGATGCTCAGTATCAATTTCCTCTTTGTTGCCATTCTTTCCAACACCTCATCGTTGCTTGCATGCTCAGTCCACGATATCCGCAGCATTCTTCTGTAGAACCACATTTCCGCTGCTTCCAGTTTTGTCCTCATTTCGAATTCCTGTTAGAAATTTTGTTAAACTCTGAGTTTTTAGGAAGTGTTTATTGATTAATTTAAAAAATATTTGCCCTATTTTGGATTTTATTTCTAAGTTAAACGGTGGGTTGAACAAAATCATGTTTCGATTTCTATTATTGTTTTTCGTTTGTTTGATTGGTTCTTAAGGTCAGATTCCTTTAAGGCATTTTCATAATCTTTTTTCATAAAAAATTGCTTTGTTTGACGATATTTTGATAGCCTGTGTTCTATTCCTTTATAAATGTGTTTGATTATGCTGGTTGGATGGTTAGATCTTGTGTCTACCTACTTTAAAGTTGTGTTTGTTTTCCTATATGGAGAGACGTAGCCAGTTTGTGAATAAAATTCTACATCAAAATATTGGACAACTTTATTTGTTTCAACTATAATTTCAAAATTTGAATTTTTGAAGAGTTTGTAAAGCATTTTTCTTATTCCATCATTTTCTCTTTTGTTGTCCGGTGATATCATTAATCCGTCATCTCTGTATAACCTGTAGTTGTCTATGTGGGTTATTTAATTAAGTTTGCTTAGAATGTGGATTCCTATTAATTCTAAAATTTCGGCTCCGTCAAACGAACCTTGTGGTCCATCAAATTATGAGTTTTTAATTCATGCTTCACCATTGTGGAATAGCATGGATTTTCGGCAATGTAGTATTATATTTATGTGATCGGATGGTATATAATCAGATGGTATATCTATGCACTGTTAAGCAAAATTTAACGTTTCTATCAAGCATTTATCAGATATTGATGGGTAAATGTTTTTTATGCCATATTTTATAAAAGTATTTATATTTTTGTTTATAATTTTCTTGAAAGCAGGAAATACAAATAACCTGTGTCTTTCCACTGATTGACTTGGGTAGCAAACCTCTGTAAGTCACATGTTTTTTTTTTAATATTTGATGGCTATCTTACCTACTTCAGTTTTTGTTGGGTTTATGAACCGGTACGAGGGTCTATTGATAAAATAATTATCTTTGTGGTTTTTAACGTTAGCAAAGCTTGCTTATCAGTCAAAATTTGTACCCTGTTGCTTAAACCCAAATTTTCTGTGATTTGGTTTTTGCCTCCTCGTTGATATTTTCAGTACAGGAATCTGGAACCTTTCTGCGACATTTGGCAATTTGTTCATTTATCTTTTTTTTTTTTATTCCTTTGGGCTTATTTCATATACATTGTTAGATTTGTCTCCTTTAATAAATCCAAGTTGTGGAAATAACTCATTTCTAAATTAAAACTATTCAAAAGTTCTACAATACAGATGTATTGAACATTTTTTAATACAACTGTGTACTGGTCTAATTTAATTATGATAAAAAACAAACTAATTATATATATGTATGTGTGTGTCTGCATATATATATACATACATATATATATATATATGTATATGTATATTTAGCTAGCAATTTTTCTTTTAGACATGTCAGATTAAATATATTGTATACACTGTGTCTGCTTATTTTTTATAAAATCCGTTCATACGCACAGATAATCTTTCGCGTATTATAATTGAAAGATGTCAGAAATGAGCTGTAACGTTGACAGATGTTATTATCATTCATTTCTCAATGTATCCAAGTACTTTCAATCTCCTTCCGAGATTATCTTCAGAGGTATTATATATATATATATATATATATATATATATATATATATATATATATAAATTTACGCCTACATGCATGCACACGCCTATATATATATATATATATATATATATATAGGCGTGTGCATGCATGTAGGCGTAAATTTATATATATATATATATATATCTTTAGATGCACATACTCACAAACAATACCAAAATACTAACAAAATCATTTAGTAAAAACAATCTCATGTTACCAGAATGAAAAACGTAGAACAAAACAACCATCTATAGATGGAAACAATGATAATATAAGAAGGTCCTTCCTTTAACGTATAGAAATGCACACGTCACACTTTGCCCACGTCACCACACTTTTGGCCGACATCACAGCACTTTTGGCCTACGTCACAACACTCGCTTTCTCTTCTTCTTCTTCTTCTTCTTCTTTTTTTTGTACCATGTCCCTTCAGGACGTAGACGATCATGGCCTTCCACATCTCCATATTCTTTGTAGCTCTTCTCCTTTTATACTACTCAATTGCCCGCTCCACCATCCATCTGCTCAAGTTCATCAAGTATGTCATGCGATGCTTCCCCTTGTCTCTCTTCCCCTCTATCCATCCCGTGAGAATCAGATTCTCTAGGCCTTCCTTCCTCGTTACAGGTCACAAAAACTTCAGAACTCGCCATGGTCTCTACTTGCCCAGATGATTTCTTAAAGTTTATAGCTTCCGAAGTGAACTTCGAAAAATTTCTGACAGAATTTCCTTCTTTTCTGATAAAGATTATTTGTAATTTGAAAAAACTGATCACTACAATTAATCTACATTAAAAAGATGTTCTTAAGAATATTTGCCATAAAATATTTGCTGTCTTAATACTCAGAATACATATATAAGTAGGTATTTGAAATATTAAAATATATATTTTTTTTTTATAAGCGTTTCACCCCGAGCAAGGCATGTCACTGCCACTACTGTGCAGGGGGCTACGTAGAGTGGAGAAAGGCTGATTAAATATAGGAAATGACAGAGGGTGGGTGATAGGCGGGTAAGGATTTGGGTAGATGAGAGTGTTGTGAGAATAGTTGGGAGTTAGTGTGATAGGAGGTATCTATTGACCCTACATTTAAACACTTGGAGATTGTAACTGTCGGGAAAGTAGACTTGTGGAAGGGAGTTCCACAGGCGGGAAGCGCGAGAAAAGAAGCTGTTGGAGTAGAATTTACGGTTACTTCTTATTTGTTTAACTGTAAAAGGGTGGGACCTAGTTGCTATCAGTGGATAATCTAATAAGCAATGAAAACCAAAGTCTTTCTGCCATCTTTGCAGAAGAACAGTGTAAATCTTTTGCAAGTCTTAAGTTTCATTGGACATCCTGCAAATTATATTTTCACTTGGCCATATTTCACTGATTTTATTTAATTGATTAAGTAATTTTTTATTTATGTAACATAATTAATATTTTTTATTTTATGTCATTCCTGTTTTTACATAGTAATTCTGGTCGCGTGCCCCTGCTATCCACCTGGGTGTCCTTGACAAAATCCAACGGAGAATTTGTAATGTGATCGATCCCGACCTGGCAGCTCAAATACAGTCACTTTCTCACCGGCGCAACGTTCTTCCCTGTGCCTCTTCTACAAATACTTTCACGGTTTCTGCTCCAATCAAATTAGCTTACTGGTGCACCGTACATATGAATTTACTCAAGCCACAAGATTGGCAACTAGGTCCCACTCTTTTAGTGTGAAACCAATAAAGTATAAACGCTAATTCTACTCCAGCAGCTTCTTTTCTCGCACTTCCCGCCTGTGGAATTCCCTTCCATTTACTTGCTTTCCCGACAACTACAATCTCCAAGAAATATTCTCATCAGTATTCTCATCCTTCCCTTACCCACTTTCTGACACCCCTATAACCTGTCACTCTTTCTCATAACTTTCCTATGTAACCCCTGCAAAACAGTGGCAGTAAAATGCCTTGCTTGGGGCGATATCTATCTAAACTTATTTATAAATGGAACTTTGTCTGTGTGTGTGTGTGTGTGTGTGTGTGTGTGTGTGTGTGTGTGTGTGTATCCGTTACCTATAGACTCGGAAACGGTTGAACCGATTTTCTTGAAAATCTACACAGTTGCACTATAAGCGTTTACGAGTGTTCTTTTTAGCTAGATCTTGTGTCGAGCTACCCCCGATAAATATCGAAAATCGATAATCGAAAAAATCGGGTTATAGAAGGAGTGGTCCGATTTTAATCAAATTTCATACACTCATAGACAAAGCCATACGAAACGATATTCAGAAGTTTCAAGGTTGCAGTTCTTACAATAGTGTAGAAAATCGATAATATATATGTATAAAAGGCAAGATATTTGTGTGTGTCTCTGTTTATTTGCCTGTACGTCTGCATTTTTCAGCCCTTTTATTTTAGTTTTTGCTTCGAGTTTGGCTCTGAGTAAGCATAATTGTAGTTCTTAATCTCAGCCATGAGACCATTTACTCAGAGGACAATTTCAGTTTACGACGAAAAAACTTATTTGATATCGACACCAGGAAATCAAAATTTGGCTTACATCCATTCATTTTTCTTTCAGTCTACGGTTTCGCTTTAACTGGAAACAACTATTGCTTTTTAGTCTTTCGTGCCAACGTCCAAAGCGTCCGAGCTCCAGGAGCATGGATTAGTTTTAAAGCTTTCATTACACCCGAGCAACACTGGGCTATAATGCTAGTATATATATATATATATATATATATATATATATATATATATATATATATACTAGGTGCGATTGGTAAATTGTCGCAATTATTTTATTTTTTCAAATATTCTTTAGGCTGATTCTGAGCTCCAAGACCATGGATTAGTTTTAAAGCTTTCATTACACCCGAGCAACGCCGGGCTATACTGCTAGTGATTACAAAAAAAAAAATTGTATATAATTTTAATCAAGTGCATTATTGTCATATACAAATTCGAGTAAGTTTAGATATTTCAAACAGTTCGTGGAATAGTAGCCCGGTTTTTTTTTTATGATAATGTCTGATAAATAGTCATACAACAATTAAGGATTCGACATCCGTTTCACTCGCTCACTCAGAAATGCTACAGACCTTAACCTTTTAGTTATCGTCAGTTGTGGATATAAACAATTTTCTGGGCACATCTGTAGAAACGGATCTCTTCTCGACTAGTAATACCATCGCGTTAGTCAAGAAAGCGCAGAAGTAACTCTCTTTACAAAGAATTCCCAGAAATAAAATATTTACAAATTGAGTTGATGATGACCTTCTGTCGCCGTTGTATGCAGCTGCTCAGAAACGGACAAGAGAGCCTTCAGTATAATACTATTTTATAATCTCTCACTCTACACACACACAAACACACTCTCTCTCTTTCTCTCTCTCAATCTCTCTCTCTCTCTCTCTATATATATATATAGAGAGAGAGAGAGAGAGAGAGACTTCGTATATTAGTGTATCGAGGCAGCAGATAATTTTCTAAACATATATTGTTAAATATAAGAGACAATGTTACGTTCCTGTAACCTCTCTGAAGATGGCTCATGTGAGCCGAAAGCTGAGAATCAACATAATGAAAAAATATCCAAATGTTGGAGATTTTTTGTCTTTATTTTAACATGAAATTGAAGGGAAAATATGAACTTTAGAACGACTCATGATTAAACATAATAGGCATTCATTGTTTCTTATATTTAACAATAAATGTTTAGAAATATATATATATATATATATATATATATATATATACTATATATATATATATATATAGTATATCGTGGTAGCAGATAATTTTCTTAACATATATTGTTAAATATAACAGACAATGAATGCCTATTGTGTTTAATCACCAGGCGTTCTAAACATCGTATTTTGGCTTTAATTTCAGCTGAAAATAGAGATAAAAATTGTCTAACAACAATTTGATAGTGGATGTCTTTATGTTAACGACCCTGTAACCTCTCTGACGATGACTCATGTGAGTCGAAAGCTTAGAATCAGCATAATCAAAAAAATATATCCAAATGTTGGACAATTTTAAACTAAAAACAATGTTTAGAATGGCTCATGATTAAACATAATAGACATTCATTGTCTGTTATATTTGACAATACATGTTTAGGAATATATATATATATATATATATATATATATAGTCATCCGCAGACAGATCTGTTTCGCTCTATCACAGCTCAACATTACGGTTAGACATCCGATTGCCTTTTAACCCAGGATTGAAACCCGACTGAATTAAATGTGCATACGATGTCTGATTAAAAAATGTACTGTGGTCGGTGCTAGATTTCCTTGACGTTTTAAAACCTTGTTCCTTTAAAGTAGGATTTGATTTTTAAGAGCAAAATGTTGCAAAAGGCGAAATCTGAGAAAGATGGTGGTTACCGGACCTGCTGAATGTCCCGCTTGGCAAAAATCTGCTGTACAAATGTATGGTCAGTGATGGAATTCCTGTAGTGTGGGGGAGACGACCACACTCTACACATTTTCCTTCCAAGCCCTGCTATCAACAGAAGTGTGCAAGAGCATCATATCAGTCAGTTAAGTGCCATACGTGATACACCATTTGGGTGATCATGTCTCCAAAGCGACATGACTGATTGGGCAAAAGATTATCCCGCATTAGTTTACCATTGCTTTCTACGGTAGAGTGATTGCCAGCCAAGGCTATAGAACCCAATCTCTTCTGCAATTTAACTCATGGCTGGAGGGAGAAAAGATAGATTATATTACATTATTATATTAAGTATAATTAGTGGGGGATCAGTTTATTACTTCACAGCAACAGAAAACCAATCCCCCACTTTATGCCTAGTAGAAGTTTTAATTATGTTTTTCAACTTTTATATTCAGTCAGTCAGTTAAGTACCATGCGTGATACACGCTTTGGGCGATCATGTCTCGAACGAGACATGACTGAGTGGGCAGAAGATTATCCCGCAGTAGGTTGCTATTGATTTCTGCGGTGGACTGGTTGCCAGCTAAGGCTGTAGAACCCAATCTATACTATTATTTAACCCATAACTGGAGGGAAGAGACGGATTAATACTTTTCGCAAGGGTATTTGTGCGTAAATGAACGCAAGGGGTTCAACTGGTATTCGAACTCGGCACCCCGATTTGTCGTTCCGAGTCGATATCCACGAGCACCACAACGCACATCTGAGTATTATATACTTGAAAGTTTAAGGCCAATCTGTGCTAAGCGGATTCCCTCTGCGTACTTTAGCCATTTTACTACAGCGACATTCTTGATACTTTTTCATATATCCAAATACAGGAAGACTATCCAGACATAAAAAACCCTGGAGTGGGGCTCCCGAAACGGTTGACTGTCCAAATCAGCAACTTTCCGGCCAATTCTGCAGCCAAACAGTGGATATTATTATGTTGTCATTTTTCATCATATTTCGATTTCTGCTATGGTCGCACTACCAACCAAGTCTGCGGGAAGACCTAATGGAGCACGTAGTGTGTTGTTATGGCTCCATTTCATGTTTTTTTCTATCTCGCCTAACATCCCTAGCGTTACATAGACACAGTTCTCCTTAGTTTGTGGGCTGTACTTAACAAGACAATTTTTTGTATATCTCTTATGCTGGGGTTTCCAAGGATTCTTTCAATGTGTTGTTTTGTGTCTTTTTTTTTATCATTCCAAGTGCACCTACTATCACTGGCACAACTCTTGTTTTCAATTTCCACATTTTTTCTATTTCAATTTCCAGGTCTTTATATTTTGGCAGTTTTTCAAATTCCTTGGTTGCTATGTTACAATCCGCTGGACAAGCCATATCAATTAATAGACCAGTTTTCTCTTTCTGGTTTTTAACAATAATGTCCGGCCTATTTACTTCAATTTTTCAGTTATTATTATTATTATTATTATTATTATTAGTAGTAGTATTTTTGCCTCATTATTCATTCTTGTTGATCTATATATTTCTGATCTATAAATTGTAAAATAATAAATAAATATTCTGATCTGTATTTCTTGAACTATACCTCGTTTCTTCTATGACAATTTATCTGGATTCTACTCACGGAATTGAAAGGATTAAACTTATTTTGTTTTTCGTTTTTGTCGGCTCAAAAGAATGAACACTTCCGCTTGATTATTTGACTTTTTTTATGTCCTATTTTATGAGGATTGGGGTGTAAATTCTATCATCCACTTCTTCGCTAACAGTAGTTGAATCCGAGTCCCACATTGTCTTTGATTCTCTGGATTTAATGAAGACACGAGTAAAAGCTGGATTTATATTCCTGCAAATATGAAGAAAATAATAAAAATTGGTCCTACTCTATTTCAAATGAGAATATTGGCCTGACATCAGATGGGCAGATATTTTTTCTCTTAGAATGAATTTATTTTTTTTATTGCTGTAAAGACAAAGAGTTTCTTGTCAGATCAATATTTCCGATCGATATTCTATAAGGACCAATCTATGCGACCAAGGACCAATTTTCTGTACGAGACAGTTTTCTGAATAAAATAAAAAAAAAGAATTGAAGAAAAAATCTGATTATCAATTGGGTGTATGCAAAAGTTGAAATCTAAAGATGAATAAGTTATTTAAAATCGGTTATCAGCGTTCTACCTCTTTGTGTTCATTTCTTCTTCGCTGAACAAAAGTCCACGTGACGCTTGATGTTGTAATTTAAATCATTTCGACAAACAAGAGGCGGAAACGAGTCCGATGATTAATTAAGGAAGTCAATGGAGATCATTTGATTGGAATCGCTCGGTGTCCTTAAGGGTCTGTCAAATTCAAGAAAGGTGAATAAGAGCGGTTGACTTTTTCTTTAGGATGACGTCTCCAATCACAGAGCGTTGACATTGGTTAACAAACATAGCACTGACTCCTCCATTAGTTGTAATACAATAGCAAATTATAAGGAAGATTCAACAGGGGGGGTTTAAACGGTTTCACTCCTTGGAAGGCAGTAAAGCCACTAAGAAACAAGGAGCTACAGGTGTGGAAGAATTAGGAACAAAAACATTAATAATGAACGAATAGAAAAAAAAGCTCCTTGTTCACCACTGCTGTAGCCTGGTATTGAACTCACAACACATTAGCTCGAGCCACAGGAACAAACCAACGTCTATATCCACCGGGTCATGTGTCAATACCAGGCTAGAGCAGTGGTGAACAAGTAACTTACAGGATTACAGGGAGATAGATTCATAAGGACAGTAGTTAGCGATTGACATTACATGAAAATTTTTGCAGGTTAAAGTTGGTTGGAAAGCATGAAGCTGAAGGGATTTCTACAAGCGAGAAGTGCGAAAAAAGAAACGGTTTGCATAGAACTTACGGCTACATCTAGCCAGTTCAACTGTAAATTGTTGAGATCTTGACACCGGTCAGGTATTTCACGAATTCGTAGATAAAGGCGTTACACAATCAGTCAGTTAAGCGCCATATGTGATACACGTTTGGGCGATCATGTCTCGAAAGAGACATGACTGACTGGACAGAAGATTATCCCGCAGTAGATTGTCATTACTTTCTGCGGTAGACTGGTTGCCAACCAAGGTTATAGAATACACTCTGTTCTGCTATTTAACCCACAGCTGGAGGGAGAAGAATCCTGAAAGAACAGGGCACATAGAAGAAGATCTTCAAAAATAAAAGTGGCATTAACTAAT
Source organism: Ascarosepion bandense (assembly GCA_037127315.1). Taxonomy (NCBI): domain Eukaryota; kingdom Metazoa; phylum Mollusca; class Cephalopoda; order Sepiida; family Sepiidae; genus Ascarosepion; species Ascarosepion bandense. Next base: position 35,583 of record JBBBDQ010001431.1, read on the forward strand.
TAATAACTAGTATATATATATATATATATATATATATATATATGAAATGAATTGTTTGAACATTATTTTTTATCGATACTCGCATTTAAGTAGATATTCTGTTTTTTAATTAAACACTATTATATATTTATATCTACCGGTCTGATTATTTACGATAAAATTTTATTACGAAAATCTGTGTCGTTATATATTAATTATAATATTTTTTTATAATATTTTCTGGACTTTTTATGATGCTAACAATCGGAAGGTTTTTAAATTTCACCTTATAAAACGATTCTGGCTTCGACACAGGAAAATTGTCAATGAGATTAGTCACATGGAAGTCATCTGTAATTTTTTTTATTAAAGAAATGCTGTATTAATAAAAAAATATTTTTTTTTTAATCATATCACCCCAAGCAAGGCGATAACGCCACTGATGCGCAGGGGGCTACGTAAGAGTAAAAAGAATGGAAAAGAGAAAGCCGGAAACCACATCCTAACCAGGAAACAAGGGATGAGCCTCTTCACCTGTTCAATAGATGTGGGTGGAGTGTGAACCAGGCGATAGTTTAGTCTATCTACTCCAATTGAAAAAATAAAAAATAAAAAAAGAAAAGGGTGAAAAGATTGGAAAAGAGAAAACCGGAAACCGCATCCTAAACAGGAAACAAGGGATGAGCCTCTTCACCTGTTCAATAGATGTGGGTGGAGTGTGAACCGGGCGATAGCTTAGTGTATCTACTCCAATTGAAAAAAAATAAAAAAAGAAAAGGGTGAAAAGATTGGAAAAAAGAAAACCGGAAACCACATCCTAAACAGGAAACAAGGGATGAGCCTCTTCACCTGTTCAATAGATGTGGGTGGAGTGTGAACCGGGCGATAGTTTAGTCTATCTACTCCAATTGAAAAAAAAAAAAAAAGAAAAGGGTGAAAAGATTGGAAAAGAGAAAACCGGAAACCGCATCCTAAACAGGAAACAAGGGATGAGCCTCTTCACCTGTTCAATAGATGTGGGTGGAGTGTGAACCAGGCGATAGTTTATCTACTCCAATTGAAAAAAAAATAAATAAATAAAAGAGAGTGACAAGACTGGAAAAGAGAAAGCCGGAAACCGCATTCTTTACTGAATTTGCCGCATGATGAATTTTTCACACCAAATTCATTACATTTTAGGAGACGAAAAAGCAAACTATGGATGAGTGTCGCTATTTTGCCGTATGATTTTCCGATTACACTATTCTGAAAATGACCCCTTCTTTTTCCAAGAGTAACGGCCATAACGTTACTTTTAAAAATGTTTAATACAGTAAGCCTTTTACATCATCCTGAATTTGCTTTTTCGGAAAAGGTCAGTTTTAACTGTTGATGCTATAGATTCTCCTTCATTGAATCGTGATGTTCGACGCTTTGAATTGTTCAAAAACTACTTTTTATTTTGAGTTACAAACTCCGAAACAAACATTTTTTTTCAGATCTGGAAAGAAATGAACTGTATTTGGTTCTATAATTGTATTTTAATAAAGGGTTTGGTTTGAAGTTTCTAGCACCTGAAGAAGGCCGGATCGTACGACGGTTGAAACGTCGTACAAATTGCAACAAAGACGAGGACAATAGTCCGAATAATGTAAATACTGTAAAAAAAATTATATTTTTGAGTGAATTTATTTGCAAGAATCAACTTCAAATTTATTCAGCGTTTATTAGTAGTGTACGTTGTGATGCAGTGGATATCGTCTCGGAATGAGAAATCGGTGACCCGAGTTCGAATTCCAGTTGAATTCGTTGCATTCACTTTACGCGCAAAAGTATTAATAGCCGTCTCTTTTGGGATCAAATAGCACTTCAGATTGGGTTCTATAGCTTTGGCTGGCAACCAGACTTCCGCAGACATGATCATCCAAGCGTGCATCACGTAACTGACTGACCAATATTAGTAACAATATTACCCCGAATGATTGCAATCGGTAATTGTTATATAAATGCTATTTCTGCATAAAATAAAAAAGCAGTGATCCCCTATTTTACTATAATCTACTGCTAAGAAGGTTAGGTAACTATGTCGATCCAGGATGTTTTTTCCGCCTGAATCCATCCTGCATATATACAAGTCAACCATCCGTCCGTGCATGGAGTACTGCTGCCATTTATGGTCAGGTGCCACTGCCGTTCTCCTCAGTGTTCTTGACAGGCTCCGAAGGAGAGTCTGTAATGTGATAGGTACTGATCTGGCGGCTCGAATGCAGCCACTTCCCCATCGTCGATATGTGGCCTCCCTTTGTCTGTTCTATAAATACTTTCATGGCTTCTGCTCGGACGAGCTTAAGTCACTGATGCCTCCTCAACAGGTGTTTACTCGTGCAACCAGACTGGCAACTGGGTCCCACCCATCCGCAGTCAGGTTAGCCAAATGCAGACGACAATTCTACTCCTGCAGCTTCTTCTCTCGGACTTCCCGCCTGTGGAACTCGCTCCCGTATTCTTGCTTTCCTAACGGCTACAACCTTCAGAAATTTAAATGCAAAGTCAATACTCATCTACTAACCACTGGACTCTAGCTCTCTCCCCACCCCTGTATAACCTTCCCTTTCTCTCCACCTATGTATCTGTCATCGCACCTGCTTTCTCAGCTTTCTGTTGTTCCTTTCTAACTAGTTTGTACTCCTCCTTCTTTTCTAATTAATCTTTTTACATTTATGTAACCCCCTGCACATCAGTGGCGTTTCCGCCTTGCTCGGGGTGAAATGATTAAAAAAAAAATACTTATTTTTCTATCTCGAATATCTGGTTTGTTGTTCATTATTTTGTGAGGCTCCCATTCCCGAGATTCGCAACAAACACATTGATATTAGATGGTTGGGTGTGGCTAACAGGATAATCATCGTCGCGAAAATGGGAATTTATTTAATCATTTTACCCCAAACAAAGGCAACCCAGCCACTAACACGCAAGTGCTTACTAAGCATGAAAGCATATAAGAAAATCATTAAGGTTAGAAAACAAAACAAAAAATAACAGCAAGATAACATCTGACATTGCATTTAAATTTTTAAAGATCCAAATTAACTGGAAAGGAAGAAGCAAGAAGAAGCATTCACGAGCGATAAATGCGATAAAAGAAACTATAGCATAAAACTTACGGATACATCGACCTATTTCTACTGTAAAAGATGAGACCTAGCCGCCAATCTAGTACTGCGGTTAGATGAATAAAATTTATGTACTAAAGCTAATCAAACATTTGCTATGCAAGTGTTTATAAAAAAGGCAAAGGAAAGTTACATTACGGCGGGGGAAAAGGTGACTGAAGGTGAGATTTTAGTTCAGGATGCTGACATTGCAAATTCTTTGAATGTTATCAAGGATTTTTAAATATATATATTAAAAGCACCAGACCATATTTGGCAGTAATATTTTAAGCATGGACGAATGGTAGGCCTGTAAATATGTAATGAAGATTCAGGTGAGAAAAATTGTTTAGCACAATACAAAAAACAAACTTCCCTAGAAGCAGACCTAGGCAGCCTAGTCTGTTACCTTGGAAAAGATACTATCAAAAATGCGAGAATGCATCTCTTCCTGTCCCCCACTTTGGGTTAAATAAATACAAACCCTGAGCTCTCTAGCATTGGTTAGCAATCAGTATAGAATCTGAATTAAGTTTTTTTTTAATAGTATCACCTCGAGTAAGCTGGTAACGCCACTGATGTGCAGGGGGCTACATAAGAGGAAAAAATTAGATAGGAGGAGTGTAAAGAGAAAGACGAACCAGTTACACGGGGTGTCAGAGAAGGGAGCAAGAGAAGGATATGAATACAGGTGTGATGACAATTGTAAAGGTGGAGAGAAAGGAAAAGATATACAGGGTGATGTAGAAAGAACTGGAGTCAAGTGGCTCAGAGATGAATATTGACCTTGCATTTAAATTCCTGGATGTTGTAGCCGTTAGGAAAGCAAGAATATGGAAGCGAGTTCCACAGGCGGGATGTTCGAGAAAAGAAGCTGAAAGAGTAGAATTGTCGTCTGCATTTGGTTGATCTAACTGTGAATGGGTGGGACCCAGTTGCCAGTCTGGTTGCACGAGTAAACACCTGTTGTAGGGGCACCAGTGACTTAAGTTCGTTGGAACAGAAGCCATGAAAGTATTTATAGAACAGACAGATGGAAGCCACATTCCGTCGCTGAGAAAGTGGCTGGAATCGAGCCGCTAAGTAGGTACTATCACATTACTTTATTTTTTTTTTGGAGCGTGTCAAAAACACTGAGATGAACAGTAGGGACGCCTGACCATATATGACAGCAGTACTCCATGCAGGGACGAATGATTGATTTGTATATGCACACCAATATCCTTCACAAAAATAAATGGCAATTTGTATGCATTAATGGAAGCTGTTGAGAGCCATAATAAACTTTGTCCTGAAGATACATGGAAGTTAAGGAGAAAATGCTAATTGGGTTTACAACTGTACGGCACTACAGGAAGCATTCGACATCAGATTCAATAAAGTGGTCGGAATAAAATAACATCATAATCTGGAAACAACAAGTATAGATAAATAGATCGATTTTTGCCGATGATTGCACACTGGGTTTGCGGATTGGCCTGTCTTCAACTCTTGTGGCTCTTTGTCAGGTTAATAAATATTGGTATTGATTTGTCCCGGAAAGGGATATATATATCATTCGAGATAGCAAGAGGTTTTGGCTAATGTAATCGGGTAGACGTAATGGGCGGTACTCGTCGTATGCAGTATCCTGAATCACATTCCACTGAGGAGGAACCAAGGTGCATACATATTCATTACCTATTCATTACATCATTATATCCTGAGATGTAGTCATAGTCAATGGTGGTAGACCAATAGACCTCTGGTGGAAAGATCTCTAGCTCTCTCTCACCCACTCTGGACGTCCTTGCCTTCGTCTATATTTATGGCTGACGCCATCCAATCACATTCCATTGAGGAGGAACCAAGGTGCATACATATTCATTACCTATTCATTACATCAGGTACGTACATGTTTAGGTCATTCGAAGCAAATGTACTAATGTCTCTGTTTTCCATCCAGAGGCCAATGTATCGATGAGGAGGCGATCAAGGGTCTCCACAGATTCTAATTATTTTATTATTTGTGAATTGCCGTGCCTTTGAGGGAAGATAGAGAAGCTGTTTTTTGTTCTGAATTCAGATTTGTTCTTCACTTAGACTAATCACCATAGCTTGGTTAGAAGAATAATTAGACAAAAATAGTCACTAGTATGGATAGAAGATTTTTAAAAGGGATATGATGAGCATTTATAACGAAGAAAGTCATGGTTCTCCACAGATACTTAAAAAAAGAAATAACTATGAATTATTGGGAAAGATAGCGGAGTAACATTATGTCGCTTTCTTAACTTTTCTCTTGTTGATGACATAAGTCTTCATATTTGGCAGAAGAATGATCTTGAACAAAACCTTAAGAGTTATTGCCAAGTGTTCCAAGAACTAGGACTTACAATGAACCTTTCTAAAACGAAACTAGGATCTGAGATTAAAATGGAAGAAGTAATAGCACATACACTACTTATAATTATTAGGTCACCCCAGTTTTTTAAAAGAAATGATGTATTTCATTCTAATTCTAGTATTTCTTGCCAAGTGGATAGTTCTAAATGAAAATAGAATGATTATTTTATTATTATTACTTGGCAAAATATTACAAGGGAAATAGAGACAATTTACCCATCGCACCTTGTAGATTTGTCATATATATATATATATATATATATATATATATATATATATACACTACCGGCCATAATTATTAGGTCACCCCAGTTTTTTAAAAGAAATGATGTATTTCATTCTAATTCTAGTATTTCTTGCCAAGTGGATAGTTCTAAATGAAAATAGAATGATTATTTTATTATTATTACTTGGCAAAATATTACAAGGGAAATAGAGACAATTTACCCATCGCACCTTGTAGATTTGTCATATATATATATATATATATATATATATATATACTACCGGCCATAATTATTAGGTCACCCCAGTTTTTTAAAAGAAATTATGCATTTCATACTATCTTTATTGTTTATTGCCAAGTGGATAATTCTAAATGAAAACAGAATGGCTCTTTTATTATTATTACTTTATAAAATTTTACAAGGCAAGGAAGCAAAGATGAACTTTCATTGATGAAACTGCAATATAAGTAATTATTTAAGATTTATAAATTTACTTGATACACATGTTATTGTGTAGTATTAACAAAAAAAAATTCTATTTTCATATACAATTTTTCACTTGGCAATAAATACGAAAAATAATATGAAATACTTCATTTTTTTAAACACTGGGACGGTCTAATAATTATGGTCAGTAGTGTAGACTTCATCATAACAGTTCTGAAAGTTAAATGAATATAATTTAAACACTTCAAATATCTCGATCAATTATAACAAATTTAGTATAGGTGATAAGGATTATGCTCTTGGGATAGATTTGTTTAACAACACAAAAAAAAATCAAATACTGTGAACTAAAGTTATATTCAAAAATAACTTCATTAGATCAAAACTTTTATATGGATGTATGAACATGACCCTACCTCTTTTACAAATGTAGGCATAATAACTTATAAAGGGGGCTGAAAAAATAAGCAAGCAGTATATATTATACCAGTATTATAATAGTTGTTTTAGGATTCATTAAATAAATAATAATAATAAATGTTTTGCAAATAAAAATTACAGTGTGAACGGCGGGGCAAACAGTTTAAACGTTTGAGGGATTGATATGTTTACTATTGATATGTTTGTATAATCCGAACAATTATTTTTGTGCGCAGGTTTCAAAAACCCATCATCCGGATTCTGAGCACCCAACAGAATCGGCCCACAGATAGGACAAAAACAGTGTGGCTTCGTTAAAGATACCGGAATGAGGAATGTGATATTCGTGATCAGAACGCTATCTGAAAGAGCAATACAAATGCAGAAGACTTATTTATGATTTATTGACTACACAAAGACGTTCGACAAAGTACGCCACAAAGACATGATAGAGATGCTCAACAACCTCGATATTTTCGGAAAAGACGTTAGAATAATCAAGAATCTATATTGGCAGCAAACCGCATGTGTAGAAAGTGAACTCAGCAGGCATACAAAAATAGAAAGACAAGGATATGTTTTCTCACCCGTTCTATTCATTTGTACAGCGAAGCAATTATGAGTGAAATAAAAACCTTGCCAGGATTCGTCATTGGCGGCTACAATCTCAATAAGATACGCGGATGACACGGTGCTGATAGCAGGCACGGAAAGGAGGGACCTGCTGCAAAAGGTAGCAAAAGAAGGCGTGAAAATAAAGACTGAGCATAAACTTCAAGAAGAGTGAATGTATGGACATCAGAAAAAACAAGAGCCCAACTACAAATGAGAGAAATAAAGTAAAACAAACAAAAAATTCAAATACCTGGGAAGTATTTTGACAGAGGATCAAAAGTGCGACATAGAGATCCAAAGACTCATTTCAGAAGCTAACCAGAGTACTGAAAGAAGGGAAAATCTTATAGGAAACAAAGAAAAGAGTGCTGGATTGCTATGTGATCAGTCAGTTAAGTGCCATACGTGAAACACGCTTGGGCGATCATGTCTCGAAAGAGTCATGACTGACTGGGCAGAAGATTATCCCGCAGTAGGTTGCCATTGTTTTCTGCGGTAGACTGGTTGCCTGCCAAGGCTATAGAACCCAATCTGTCCTGCCAATTAACTCATAGCTGGAGGGAGAAGAGATGGATTATATTAGATTATTATATTAATTATAATTAGTGGGGGATCAGTTTATTACTTCTTAACAATAGAAAACCGATCCCCCATTTTATGCCCATTAGACGTTTTAATTATGTTTCCATCTATTATATTCAGTCCGTCAGTTAAGTGCCATACGTGATACACGCTTGGGCGATCATGTCTCGAAAGAGTCATGACTGACTGGGCAGAAGATTATCCCGCAGTAGGTTGCCATTGTTTTCTGCGGTAGACTGGTTGCCAGCCAAGGCTATAGAACCCAATCTGTCTTGTTATTTAACCCATAACTGGAGGGAAGAGATGGATTAATACCTTTCCCAAGGGTATTTTCGCGTAAGTGAATGCAATGAATTCAACTGGACTGTCCTTTTTTTATGGAAGTGAATGTTGGACAATCTCATCAAAGACGAAAGAGAGGCTTGAGGCAGCAGAAATGTGGTTTTACAGAAGGATGCTGAGGATACCATGGACGGAGCAATGACGTGTTGGAAAGGATGCAAACGAGAAGAAAACTCATACTTAACATTAGGAAGAGACAAATGAGGTTCCTGGGACACGTAATGACGAATGAGGGTCTGTAGAATTTAATATTCATAAGTCGGATAGACGGAAGGAGAGACAGGGGAAAACAGTGCGAGACGTACTTACTAGGTCTGAGTAATTGGTTGGCGGAGCGGGACTTAGAAAAGATACCAAGAGAAAATATATTGAGAATGACAAGAGACAGAGCCAAGTGGATCTCCATGATCGCCTACGTCCTGAAGAGACATGGCACATGAAAAAGAAACTAACTTGTATGCCTACTTTTTGAAATTCCGTTTTCTCAGATGAATAATTTCAAAGAAATGAATTCCGTAAATCTTAAGGAAGAACCTCTTTCGTCTGATCTTATAGACTCGTGACACAAAATCACAAACAATAAAAACACATTATTGAAGACTTCTAAAAGCAGCAACAACTGTAACTGGAAGAGAAAAAAATTATGTAACCAAGTTGTTGACTTTCCACACTACCTTGAACAAAAGGTTAGGCGGGAATCTCCTGTCAATACTAGAAAAGGCGCCAGCATAATTTAAGAAAACTATTTTCTTGAAAAACTGTTGTAAGAGAAAGATCTTTTTCATAAATTTTAACCGCCAGTGGAACTAATTATTTCGTTAATCAATACAAAATATTTTCGGCTTACGGCCATATCACGTTGAATATTCCGGTTCTCACTCGATCACCGAAGTTAAGCAACGTTGAGCCTGGTCAGTACTTAGATGGGTAACCGCTTGGTAATACCAGGTGCTGTAAGTGTTTAGTGACGGATGTGCGTTGTGGTGCAGTGGATATCGGCTGAGAAATCGGTGAGCCGAATTCGAATTCCAGTTGAATACCCAACATTCACATAAGCACTGGTCCCCTTGGGAAAGGTATTAATTCCTTCCCTCCAGTTATGGGTTAAATAACAAGGATAGGATTTAGGGACACTGCCCTTAAAAACAAATCCCAATGAATCTTGATACTCGAAAAGAAAAATGTATTACTAGACACAAAAACTTATAGAAAACAACAATAACTTGTTGAAATAAAAGAGTATTACTAGCAATAAATAAAATTTAGTTGGCAATAAATGACCCGCCGAGGTGTTGACATGCCAACCAACTCACAACAAAATATTTTCAGTATGGAAACGGTTTTTCCACCATTATCATTTTAATTTATTTTTAAAATGGCGCCAACGTCAGTAATGAAAATCTTTACAATGTCCTGTGTGGCAATCATTATTTCAAGACAAATTGTTTGAATAAAATGAGGCAGGCATGAACCGATTGAAACAAATCTCTCTCTCTCTCTCTCTCTCTCTCTCTCTCTCTCTCTATATATATATATATATATATATATATATATATATAAGGCAATCTGATATAAAACTGTGACTGTTCAAGATTTGATATCTATGAGTGGGCCCGTGCCGTCAAAAATGACGCAAAATATTTATATCGATAATCCGTCTTAAACGATGGCAACATATATATTGATGTACTTATTATTGAGTATCTTACATTAAGACATAGGGAAAAATAATCAACCTTATCCTTGAGCGTGACAGGAGCGAATTATATATATTATATATATATATATATATATAAACATGTTACGGAAATTAACGAATTTTAACGAAACTTGGTTATAAGCAACCGACAATTTGTAATGAATTATTTTGAACATTATTTTTTTTTTTTTTACCGATACCCGTATTTAAGTAGATATTCTGTTTTTAATTAAACAGCATTTTATATTTATATCTAGCGACCCCTATTTACATAGGGGAAGCTACCATTTGATCTGGTACTGTCTTAACCACTTGACTATAAATAGCCTCTTGATAAGACGAGGTTTTTATCTTGTTTATATATATATATATATATATATATAATTTCAAACATACACACCGTAGTTTTTCCTTTTTTTTCCTGTAAGATTCAAATTATCTAAACTTATTTATAAATGAAACTTTGTGTGCGTGCGTGTGTGTGTGTCCGTTATCTATAGACTCCGAAACGGCTGAACCGATTATCTTGAAAATTTACACAGTTGCACTATAAGCGTCTGCGAGTGTTCTTAGGTAGGTTTTGTGTCATGGGACCCCCAATAAATATCGATAATCGATAATCGAAAAAATCGTGTTATAGAAGGAGTGATCCGATTTTAATCAAATTAGATACACTCATAGACAAAGACATAAGAAACGATATTCAGAAGGCTCAAGGATGCAGTTCTTACAATAGTGCAGAAAATCGACAGTATATATATATATATATATATATGAAAGGCAAGTTTGTTGTTTGTGTGTGTGCCTGTTTGTCTGTATGTCTGTATTTTTTCAGCCATTTTATTTTAGTTTTTGCTTCGGGTTTGGCTCTAAGTAGGTATAATTGTAGTTCTTAGTTTCAGCCATGACACCAAATACTCAGAGGACTTTTTTAGCCTTCAAAATTCAGTTTACGACGAAAAAAAATTATTTGATATCGATATCAGGAAATCAAAATTTGACTTACATCCATTCATTTTTCTTTCAGTCTACGGTTTCGCTTTAACTGGAAACAACTATTGCTTTTTAGTCTTTTGTGCCAACGTCCAAACAGTCTGAGCTTCAGAACAATGGATTGGTTTTAAAGCTTTCATTACACCCAAGCAACGCCGGGCTATACTGCTAGTAAAAAATTTAAAAAAACTCTCGATTAAGAATTAATCACCATTCGTTTAAAAGAAATACAAATATATATAATTTTAGGTCGTTTCTAAAAATAAAGAAAAGCCTCGTCTAAGAATTTATGTTCATTTAAAAGTAATACAAGTATCTACAAAAGTGTGTAATTTCAAAATCGTTCCGAAAGAAATTGGGAACGATTATTATATATACATATATATATATATATAATCATATCACCCCAAGCAAGGCAATAACGCCACTGATGCGCCGGGGGCTAAGTAAGGGTAAAAAGAATGGAAAAGAGAAAACCGGAAACCGCATCCTAAACATTAAACAAGGGATGAGCCACTTCACCTGTTCAATAGATGTGGGTGGAGTGTGAACCGGGCGATAGTTTAGTCTATCTATTCCAATTGAAAAAAATAAAGAGAAAAAAGGGTGAAAAGATTGGAAAAGAGAAAGCCGGAAACCACACCCTAAACAGGGAACAAGGGATGAGCCACTTCACCTGTTCACTAGATGTGGGTGGAGTGTGAACCGGGCGATAGTTTAGTCAATCTACTCCAATTGAAAAAAAATAAAGAGAAGAAAGAGTGAAAAGATTGGAAAAGAGAAAGCCGGAAACCACACCCTAAACAGGGAACAAGGGATGAGCCACTTCACCTGTTCACTAGATATGGGTGGAGTGTGAACCGGGCGATAGTTTAATCTATCTACTCCAATTGAAAGAAAATAAAAAAAGAAAAGAGTGAAAAGTTTGGAAAAGAGAAAGCCGGAAATCGCATCCTAAACAGGAAACAAGAATGAGCCTCTTCACCTGTTCAATAGATGTGGGTGGATTGTGAACTGGGCGATAGATATATATATATATAAATTTAAAATCGTTTTAAAACAACACATAAATAGATAATAAACTATGTACAAGTGAAAGAGGAAAGGCTCAATCTAATAACTTTAAAAAAAGAGGAAAAAACAGTAATTACAGTTAAATACATTGATTTAAAAACTTATTTATACATTTTACCTTGTTTACGAGTACTATTGAAAAAAATGAAGAGAAATCAGAAATGCAGAATTTCGGGGAATTTTAGCTAACAATTTATTTTTGCGAAATCCAGGTAGTCGCCCTTTTGATCCATAACCAATTAGCTGTTCTTTCCGCTGTTTCGGTTATGGACTTGAGTGCTTTCCTTTTTTTTTTTTTTTTTTTTTTTTTTGCTCCCACTATCCCTATATCTGTTAAGGTTTTGCTTAAGGACCTTGCTACAAATTCTCTTGTCCCTACTTCTATCGGAGTGCAACTAGCCCTCCAGCCTTTAACCCTGCAATTCTCCAGCAGTTCGTCGTATTTTAACTTTTTCCTTTCATGGACTACTTCTGGGTTTTCTTCCCAGGTGACTGTCAGTTCCCACAAAACTATCTTCTTCAGATTATGTGAGAAGAAAACTATATCTGAGCGAAGTTTTGTAGTGGCAATTTCAATCTCGAGCCTATATCAGCCCTTAGTTCCAATCTGTTGCAGGAAGTAACAGGTTTGGATTTGCCTTTCTATTTTGTGGGGTTTTCGCGCCCGCTTTAATAAATTTTATTTGCCTTGTGTCTGGGTTGTAAACATTATCTTCGATAGCATTTTTAACTATGCCCACAATCTCTTTCAAAATTTCATCGTGGCGCCATCTGTCACGCCCGTCAGCCAGTGCAGATTTACAGCTGCTCAGGATGTTTTAGAAGAGTACCTTTACACCCACAAAATGACAATTTGGCGACTGGGTTTTATACCATAATTGTAAGTTTGCGGGGCTTGGCAGGGCGTCGTATACTGCTCGAATCAGAAATTTTCATCTGGAGTCACCGTGCCATATTTCGGACCATTTGATTTAGCGACTCAAAATACAGTTCCATTTCGTCCATGCCTCTTGCTGTCTCATCCCGTCTTGGATTGCTATTTGTTTCTTTTCTTCGCCATTTCTGATTTCTTCCTGCAAAAGATGACTTTTCTTTTTTCCTTGCAGTTTGTCATATTTTCCAGTAGCTACCATCCCTAGTATTGCCTTTTCTCGGATTCTTTCTTTTGCTGTATTCAGTTCTTTCGAGGCGTTCCATTTTTTACCTGTATATACAAAAATCCCCGCAACGACTACTTTGGAATCTTTTGAGCATTCATAATGGATTGTGGCTCTCACTTTAGCTACTTTAAATTCTTCGTGTAGGCTTTTAAACGGGAGTTTCAGTGCATTTGTTTTCCCGTATAACGCTGGGCTGCATAGGGATCTTGGCAGTCCTAACCACCTGCGCAGTCGGGATGTTATGCTTCGTTCCATAAGTTCTACCGTGGAGGAAGTGAAATCGTAGATAGTTACGGGCCAGAGTATTTTTGGAAGGATGACGTGTTGATAAAGCCAAGCTTTATATCTACCAGGTAAGCCAGACTTATCAACCCTGATTAGCCACCCTTCTAGATTATCCTTTGTTAATATTACGGATCTTGAATGTTTTAGGGTTTCATCGAACTACTTCCCCAAGCTCTTTACTGGCTTTTGATGTATCGTAGGTATATCGTCTCCATAGAGCTTAAATCTTTCGTTTTTCGAAGGCTTACCTTTCTTTATTACTAGGGATCATGATTTGGAAGCGTTAAAACTCATTCTCGCCCAGTCGATGAGTTTTTCGATGCCTTTCAGCTACCAACTTGCCCCACTGGCTGACGTGCTGGATATGGTCATGTTATCTATATATGCTCGAATCGGTGGTTGCCTTACACCGGATCTGGTGAATGGCTCTCGACATTCCACTTCAGCAGCTTTTATCAGCATATTCATTGAGTCGCTGAAATGCTGCAGTCTATTATTATCCCTCTTTCAAGATTATACCACGCTGAGGTTGAGATCTTTGTTACTGCCCTCGTTTTGAAATGCTTATAGTAGTTTAAAATGAGCTTGGTGAAAGTAGTGGGTATATATATATATACATATATTATAAATGATAGTTTAGAATATGTACAATTTTTTTTTTATCCATTACAAAGTATACATTTTGATTCGACATTGAAATTACAATGTCTCATCAGGTGCTGTGGAAAGGAATAGAAAGCCTCTTTTCTTATGTCTGGCAATTTGTTTGTGGGATGTTGGTGGTGGCTAGCGGCATATGTATATATATATATATATAGAGAGAGAGAGAGAGAGAGGGGGAAAGAGAGAGAGGGAGAGAGAGAGTTCATAAAGGAAAATTCAACACGTCATTTTAGTTATAAACTCATTTCAATGAGTTTAATTAGCTCATATCATCAGACTTTACAATATATCCTCCATCTGGTACAAAATTTCTGCCAAAATAAATCTTTTCTTAAAATGAAGAGAGGGATAATAATAAAAAAAATAATAATCATAAAATTACAAACAAACAAATAAATGACAATAAATATAAGGGGAAAGAGGACATTCCGGCAGAAATGGGAATTTGTTATTAATATTAAGTTCTATTAGAACTTAATATTAATAACAAACTCCCATTCCTCGATGTATTCATTGATTCTAGCACACATAGATTTACTACTTCTCTATATAGGAAACCAACTAGCATAAATTCGTGTCTTCTTAATTATAATAGTGAATGCCTCCAACGATATAAGTTAGCTGTTATAAAAAACTTACTTCAACGCACACAAATGATATCTTCTTCCAAATCTATATTTTATAAAGAATTACACAACATTAAGCAAACACTAGTCAATAATGGATTTCCTAACTCCGTTATTGATCAACAAATTAAAATGTATCTCAACAAACTTAACAATAGCTCTAACAATAATGATAATATTAATAATAATGGTTTACATCAAAATAAACATAACACTATTAACTTATACTATTGCAACCAAATACATAATAATTATAAACAAGATGAAAAACTCTCAAAAACATAATACGTAGAAATGTTAAACCAGTCGAAAGTAATAATCAAATTAAACTTATTATATATTATAAAAAGTTTAAAACAATTGACCTCATAGTCTATAATAACCCAACAAGCACTAAACTAAATTCTTTACAAAAAATCAATGTAGTGTACCAATTTACATGCCCATTCAGCGATTGCAACTCTGATACTAATCAAAAACCTAGTACATATATTGGTTTTACTACAACCACGCTCTCCCGTAGACTTACATGTCATCTTTCTGATCAGAGTACTATTAAACAATATTTCTCTGAAAAACATAAACATGTAGGTAATATCAGACAGATTTTGGTCAACAATACGGTGATCCTTACTCATACACACAGTAAGAGGAACCCGCAAATATTGGAGGCCATGTACATAAAATCAAAACAACCAACACTCAATAAAATCAACTTTATAACAGGAAATAACATATTACATTGCATTTGACTACATGGTTTTGTTGTCATTTCGCGCTATCCCGCGGTGTGACGTCATAAAACCGCATCGCAAACTTAAGAACTGCGTTTATTATTTTTGGTAACTATTGCCGTTGCCAAGCGGAGTTTTATGTCAACACAAAATAAAATCGTCGGTGATGGTGGATTTTATAATATTTCAGTTTAAACTACCTCTCTGAAGATGGCTCATGTGACATTCATTGTCTCTTATATTTAATAGCATATATATATATATATATATATAGAGAGAGAGAGAGAGAGAGACAGACAAATAAATACACAAGTGTCTTTATAATAATATAAAGAAGATATATATATATGTGAAAAGTGTATGTATATAATTATAAATATCAATATATATATGCAATTTGTTATATATATTATATTATTTATATATTATATATGCGTGGTACTTATTTGAAAGTGCTCAATATCAGTGATAGAGCTGACATATTCATATAGATAGGTTTGAGTTTGTAACCCTGGGTTTCACGCTATTGCGATCGTCAGACAAACTGATTAACTTTTTAAAAAATTGGCTATATGTAGGACTGCGTATATTCGTGTTTTTTGTGGAAGTGGGGGTGTGTGAAATCCAGGGTTACAAACTCACAGCTATCTATATGAGAAGATATATATATATTTTTTTTTCACTACTTGATGACATAATTATGGCAAAAAATAAAATAATAAGGCACTGTTAAAGAGCAAACACGAGGCAAGAGCTTTCATAAATGGTAGTAAAGTTTAATAACTGGTAGTAATGAGAATGAACTGAGCCGACGCTGCCTCGCTATTGTGTCTCTCTCCATTAAAAAGTAATAAATCCTTATAGCTTCAGAAAAACCCCAATAATACTTTCCTTTTTCATGTTACAAAACGGTGTTTTTTTAGTGTCCCCGAGTATATTTTCCTCGTTTTCTACACTGGATTTTATTAATATCACCTATATAAAAGGCAATCTGTGAATCTGTGTGTGACTGTTCCCTATGCACACCTAAATCTTTTAAGCTACGCCATTCAAACTTTCTAGAGACACATACCTATGGTGAAGCCAGGTTGACACATACTTTTTGAGTTTAAGTTCAGCAATTTTCCCTTTCGCACTTTTTGGCCGATTGTTTACATTTGCTCCGTAAAACATCTAAGTTCTAAGATGGTTGCGAGATTATGTCACAGAAATTAAATGACACGTGTCAAACGTGACTAAAAAAAAATATATATATATATTTAATTTTTATTCCGACGTTTTAAAAATTCATTTGGTCAACAAAAAAATGTGAATATTTTTCCCCGTAATTTTGAAACAAAAGAAATATTTAAAAAAAGAAGTGTTTTTTCAAACAAAAAAATGTAAAAGAAAGTGCTAATGGTTAATTTCATTATTTAAGTCTTTCTTTTCAGCTTTAATATTTTATACTTCAAAAATATAATTAAAAAAACAATAAAGAACAAGGATGAGCCACTTCACCTGTTCACTAGATGTGGGTGGAGTGTGAACCGGGCGATAGTTTAGTCTATCTACTCCAATTGAAAAAAAATAAAAAAAGAAAAGAGTGAAAAGATTGGAAAAAAGAAAACCGGAAACCGCATCCTAAACAGGAAACAAGAATGAGCCTTTTCACCTTTTCAATAGATGTGGGTGGATTGTGAACTGGGCGATATATATATATATATATATATATATATATATATATATATATATATAAATTTAAAATCGTTTTAAAACAACACATAAATAGATAATAAATTATGTACAAGTGAAAGAGGAAAGGCTCAATCTAATAACTTTTAAAAAAGAGGAAAAAACAGTAATTACAGTTAAATACATTGATTTAAAAACTTATTTATACATTTTACCTTGTTTACGAGTACTATTGAAAAAAATGAAGAGAAATCAGAAATGCAGAATTTCGGGGAATTTTAGCTAACAATTTATTTTTGCGAAATCCAGGTAGTCTCCCTTTTGATCCATAACCAATTAGCTGTTCTTTCCGCTGTTTCGGTTATGGACTTGAGTTCTTTCCTTTTTTTTTTTTTTTTTTTTTTTTGCTCCCACTATCCCTATATCTGTTAAGGTTTTGCTTAAGGACCTTGCTACAAATTCTCTTGTCCCTACTTCTATCGGAGTGCAACTAGCCCTCCAGCCTTTAACCCTGCAATTCTCCAGCAGTTCGTCGTATTTTAACTTTTTCCTTTCATGGACTACTTCTGGGTTTTCTTCCCAGGTGACTGTCAGTTCCCACAAAACTATCTTCTTCAGATTATGTGAGAAGAAAACTATATCTGAGCGAAGGTTTTGTAGTGGCAATTTCAATCTCGAGCCTATATCAGCCCTTAGTTCCAATCTGTTGCAGGAAGTAACAGGTTTGGATTTGCCTTTCTATTTTGTGGGGTTTTCGCGCCCGCTTTAATAAATTTTATTTGCCTTGTGTCTGGGTTGTAAACATTATCTTCGATAGCATTTTTAACTATGCCCACAATCTCTTTCAAAATTTCATCGTGGCGCCATCTGTCACGCCCGTCAGCCAGTGCAGATTTACAGCTGCTCAGGATGTTTTAGAAGAGTACCTTTACACCCACAAAATGACAATTTGGCGACTGGGTTTTATACCATAATTGTAAGTTTGCGGGGCTTGGCAGGGCGTCGTATACTGCTCGAATCAGAAATTTTCATCTGGAGTCACCGTGCCATATTTCGGACCATTTGATTTAGCGACTCAAAATACAGTTCCATTTCGTCCATGCCTCTTGCTGTCTCATCCCGTCTTGGATTGCTATTTGTTTCTTTTCTTCGCCATTTCTGATTTCTTCCTGCAAAAGATGACTTTTCTTTTTTCCTTGCAGTTTGTCATATTTTCCAGTAGCTACCATCCCTAGTATTGCCTTTTCTCGGATTCTTTCTTTTGCTGTATTCAGTTCTTTCGAGGCGTTCCATTTTTTACCTGTATATACAAAAATCCCCGCAACGACTACTTTGGAATCTTTTGAGCATTCATAATGGATTGTGGCTCTCACTTTAGCTACTTTAAATTCTTCGTGTAGGCTTTTAAACGGGAGTTTCAGTGCATTTGTTTTCCCGTATAACGCTGGGCTGCATAGGGATCTTGGCAGTCCTAACCACCTGCGCAGTCGGGATGTTATGCTTCGTTCCATAAGTTCTACCGTGGAGGAAGTGAAATCGTAGATAGTTACGGGCCAGAGTATTTTTGGAAGGATGACGTGTTGATAAAGCCAAGCTTTATATCTACCAGGTAAGCCAGACTTATCAACCCTGATTAGCCACCCTTCTAGATTATCCTTTGTTAATATTACGGATCTTGAATGTTTTAGGGTTTCATCGAACTACTTCCCCAAGCTCTTTACTGGCTTTTGATGTATCGTAGGTATATCGTCTCCATAGAGCTTAAATCTTTCGTTTTTCGAAGGCTTACCTTTCTTTATTACTAGGGATCATGATTTGGAAGCGTTAAAACTCATTCTCGCCCAGTCGATGAGTTTTTCGATGCCTTTCAGCAACCAACTTGCCCCACTGGCTGACGTGCTGGATATGGTCATGTTATCTATATATGCTCGAATCGGTGGTTGCCTTACACCGGATCTGGTGAATGGCTCTCGACATTCCACTTCAGCAGCTTTTATCAGCATATCCATTGAGTCGCTGAAATGCTGCAGTCTATTATTATCCCTCTTTCAAGATTATACCACGCTGAGGTTGAGATCTTTGTTACTGCCCTCGTTTTGAAATGCTTATAGTAGTTTAAAATGAGCTTGGTGAAAGTAGTGGGTATATATATATACATATATTATAAATGATAGTTTAGAATATGTACAATTTTTTTTTATCCATTACAAAGTATACATTTTGATTCGACATTGAAATTACAATGTCTCATCAGGTGCTGTGGAAAGGAATAGAAAGCCTCTTTTCTTATGTCTGGCGATTTGTTTGTGGGATGTTGGTGGTGGCTAGCGGCATATGTATATATATATATATATATATAGAGAGAGAGAGAGAGAGAGGGGGGGGGAAAGGGGGGGGGGAGAGAGAGGGAGAGAGAGAGTTCATAAAGGAAAACTCAACACGTCATTTTAGTTATAAACTCATTTCAATGATTTTAATTAGCTCATATCATCAGACTTTACAATATATCCTCCATCTGGTACAAAATTTCTGCCAAAATAAATCTTTTCTTAAAATGAAGAGAGGGATAATAATAAAAAAAATAATAATCATAAAATTACAAACAAACAAATAAATGACAATAAATATAAGGGGAAAGAGGACATTCCGGCAGAAATGGGAATTTGTTATTAATATTAAGTTCTATTAGAACTTAATATTAATAACAAACTCCCATTCCTCGATGTATTCATTGATTCTAGCACACATAGATTTACTACTTCTCTATATAGGAAACCAACTAGCATAAATTCGTGTCTTCTTAATTATAATAGTGAATGCCTCCAACGATATAAGTTAGCTGTTATAAAAAACTTACTTCAACGCACACAAATGATATCTTCTTCCAAATCTATATTTTATAAAGAATTACACAACATTAAGCAAACACTAGTCAATAATGGATTTCCTAACTCCGTTATTGATCAACAAATTAAAATGTATCTCAACAAACTTAACAATAGCTCTAACAATAATGATAATATTAATAATAATGGTTTACATCAAAATAAACATAACACTATTAACTTATACTATTGCAACCAAATACATAATAATTATAAACAAGATGAAAAACTCTCAAAAACATAATACGTAGAAATGTTAAACCAGTCGAAAGTAATAATCAAATTAAACTTATTATATATTATAAAAAGTTTAAAACAATTGACCTCATAGTCTATAATAACCCAACAAGCACTAAACTAAATTCTTTACAAAAAATCAATGTAGTGTACCAGTTTACATGCCCATTCAGCGATTGCAACTCTGATACTAATCAAAAACCTAGTACATATATTGGTTTTACTACAACCACGCTCTCCCGTAGACTTACATGTCATCTTTCTGATCAGAGTACTATTAAACAATATTTCTCTGAAAAACATAAACATGTAGGTAATATCAGACAGATTTTGGTCAACAATACGGTGATCCTTACTCATACACACAGTGAGAGGAACCTGCAAATATTGGAGGCCATGTACATAAAATCAAAACAACCAACACTCAATAAAATCAACTTTATAACAGGAAATAACATATTACATTGCATTTGACTACATGGTTTTGTTGTCATTTCGCGCTATCCCGCGGTGTGACGTCATAAAACCGCATCGCAAACTTAAGAACTGCGTTTATTATTTTTGGTAACTATTGCCGTTGCCAAGCGGAGTTTTATGTCAACACAAAATAAAATCGTCGGTGATGGTGGATTTTATAATATTTCAGTTTAAACTACCTCTCTGAAGATGGCTCATGTGACATTCATTGTCTCTTATATTTAATAGCATATATATATATATATATAGAGAGAGAGAGAGACAGACAAATAAATACACAAGTGTCTTTATAATAATATAAAGAAGATATATATATATGTGAAAAGTGTATGTATATAATTATAAATATCAATATATATATGCAATTTGTTATATATATTATATTATTTATATATTATATATGCGTGGTACTTATTTGAAAGTGCTCAATATCAGTGATAGAGCTGACATATTGATATAGATAGGTTTGAGTTTGTAACCCTGGGTTTCACGCTATTGCGATCGTCAGACAAACTGATTAACTTTTTAAAAAATTGGCTATATGTAGGACTGCGTATATTCGTGTTTTTTGTGGAAGTGGGGGGGTGTGAAATCCAGGGTTACAAACTCACACCTATCTATATGAGAAGATATATATATATTTTTTTTTCACTACTTGATGACATAATTATGGCAAAAAATAAAATAATAAGGCACTGTTAAAGAGCAAACACGAGGCAAGAGCTTTCATAAATGGTAGTAAAGTTTAATAACTGGTAGTAATGAGAATGAACTGAGCCGACGCTGCCTCGCTATTGTGTCTCTCTCCATTAAAAAGTAATAAATCCTTATAGCTTCAGAAAAACCCCAATAATACTTTCCTTTTTCATGTTACAAAACGGTGTTTTTTTAGTGTCCCCGAGTATATTTTTCTCGTTTTCTACACTTGATTTTATTAATATCACCTATATAAAAGGCAATCTGTGAATCTGTGTGTGACTGTTCCCTATGCACACCTAAATCTTTTAAGCTACGCCATTCAAACTTTCTAGAGACACATACCTATGGTGAAGCCAGGTTGACACATACTTTTTGAGTTTAAGTTCAGCAATTTTCCCTTTCGCACTTTTTGGCCGATTGTTTACATTTGCTCCGTAAAACATCTAAGTTCTAAGATGGTTGCGAGATTATGTCACAGAAATTAAATGACACGTGTCAAACGTGACTAAAAAAAAATATATATATATATTTAATTTTTATTCCGACGTTTTAAAAATTCATTTGGTCAACAAAAAAATGTGAATATTTTTCCCCGTAATTTTGAAACAAAAGAAATATTTAAAAAAAGAAGTGTTTTTTCAAACAAAAAAATGTAAAAAAAAGTGCTAATGGTTAATTTCATTATTTAAGTCTTTCTTTTCAGCTTTAATATTTTATACTTCAAAAATATAATTAAAAAAACAATAAAGGCTTTTTCGCTAAATATTTCATGCAGGAAATCAACTGTCTGTAATTCGTGTGGCATTAATGTAACTTTTTCTTCTAAAATTAAATGTCTATATTTTTAAATATTCTTCGAAAATTTCTGAACTGAGAGTGTAATAGTTTTTATATTTCTAATTTCAGTAAAACAAAATAAATAGTTTTTATTTTTATGTTAAATTCATTTAGTCAACAAAAAATGTAAATATCCCCCACCCATAATTTTGAAGCAAAAACAAACGCAATGTTGTTTGCAATGTCACACAAGACATCAAATCATGTTTACGCAAAACAGAAGAAAATAGATTTTTTTAATTCTTCTTCTACTACTAAAATGTTCTGAGTTGCACGGGCAACGCCGGGCTATGATGCTAGTTTTAACATAAATGAAAGAAACAACGAGAAAAGAATGGTCAGCTTCGTAGCTGAGATGGTATTTGAGGTCCGTGTTCGATCACAGGTGAAAGAATATGATATCAATTGATGTTTTTTTAGGTAGATCTTTTATGTCATAAAAGCTTAGCTTTACACGACTTTCATCTGCTCCATTTGATTACCTTCTGTTACGTTGAGTAACAGAATTATGCGAAATAATGCAAAACAACGTAATAGTATAACAGTAGGTGTATTGACAGGAAAAGAGAAGTATTTACAAGAGGTGAGGATTAGTAGAATAAAGAACAAGATAATTAGTATACAGTATCGTCGTAGTGACGTAAAAGATTGACTAGTAGAAACTTTCTGGTGCAATACCGGAAATACACGACGGACTCGCTCACTCGATTTCCTTCCTCGAGGTATAATCACTACTATTTTATATAGTGATTCGAATAGTCCATTTCCGTGGAAAGGTGCAGAGCGCCCCAACAGAAACACAGGCTTGGAAAATTAAACCACACAGAACATACTGATTGATAGCAAAAGAGATACGAAAGGCAGAGACCTATATTAAATGATAACCTTATGGTACTTAACTAACTGATTTTGGTATTAGCAATGGTAAATATTTATGGCAATATTAATGAAGAAAGTGTTTTAACAGAAGATAGACAATATGATAGCCAGACTCGAACACGTATTAGACTAGCGAAAGAAACGCCCTAAAAGATAAACAAATTCAATTCTAAATGGAAACATTTCATTAGAAACAAGGAAAATAGTAATAGTTTCCTATGTTATGTGTTTCCTCTTATAAAAGAGTGATTCCTGGACAATCACCTCACGGATGAATGGAAAAAAAACTCGCAGAAATGTGATTCTAAAAAGTATCCTGAGAATTCCATAGAGCGAGTGGAGATAGCAGTCAGGATATCTTAAAGAAATAGTAAGAATATTTTTAGTCAGCATCTGGAAATGACGGCTGAAATTCCTTGGACATATAATGAGAAAGTGTTAAGTTGGGTAACAGAATTATGTGAAATAATGCAAAACAACGTAATAGTATAAAAGTAGGTGTATTGACAGGAAAGAGAAGTATTTACAAGAGGTGAGACTTAGTAGAATACAGAACAATGTAATTAGTGTACAGTATCGTTGTAGAGACGTGATAGATTGACTAACACTTCCGGTGCAATACCGGAAATACCCGACTGACTCGCTCACTCGATTTCCTTACTCGACTTCCTTCTCGAGGTATAATCACTACTATTTTATATAGTGAATTGAATAGTCCATTTCTGTGGAAAGTGCGCCCCATCACCTTCAATATGGAGTCAAGAAAGTAAAAAGTAGAAATGCAGAAAAACGAAACGAGAAAAGAAATATATAAAAGACGAATGAAAAAGAAAGAGAGACATAGAGGTTTAAAGAAAAAAGAAAAAGGATAAGAATTAGAAAAAAAGGAAAAAGAAAATAAAAAGAAATGCGAATAACAAAAAGAACAAGAAACATGAACGAATAAATCAGGAAAAAATTAAGAAAAAAAGAAAAATGAAAGAAAGAGAAAGTAAAAGTTATGAAAGAATAGGGAGAAGAATAAGGTAAAAAAAGAAAGAAAAAAGTAAATATCAAAACAAGAAAATAAAAAGAGTAGGAAAACAAAGCAAAAGAAAAAGAGTGGAAAAAAGAGAGAAAAGTATAAAAGAGAAAGAAAGAAAGAAAGAAAGAAAAGAAAAGGGAAAGAGAGAAAAAGAAAGAAAAAAGAGAGAAAGAAAGAAAAAGAGAGAAAGAAAGAAAAAAGAAAGGGAAAGGGAAAGAGAGAAAAAGAGAAAAGGTATAAAAGAGAGAGAAAGAAAGAAAGAAAGAAAAAAGAAAAAGATAGAAAGAAAAAAGAAAGAAAAAGAGAGAAAGAAAGAAAAAAGAATGAAAGAAAAAAGAAAGCAAAAGAGAAAGAGTGAAAAAAACGAGAGAAAAGTATAAAAGAGAAAGAAAGAAAGAAAAAAGAAATAAAGAAAAAGAGAGAAAGAAAGAAAAAAAGAAAGGCAAAGGAAAAGAGAGAAAAAGAGAAAAAGTATAAAAGAGAAAGAAATAAATAAATAAAGAAAGAAAGAGAGAAAGAAAAAAGAAAAAGAGAAATAAAAGAAAAAGAAAGAAAGAAAAAGCGAGAAAGAAAGAAAAAAGAAAGAAAGAACAAGAGAGAACTAAAGAAAAAGAAAGAAAGAAAGAAAGAAAGAAAGGAAAAGATGAAGGAAGAATTGAAAAAAAAATCAAAAATCTAAAAAAGAATTGCTTGCGAGGAAAAACAAGCGAATGAATCGGACAAAGGGAAGTTTGAAGCCGGAGAAAAATGAAATAAAACAAAATATAGAAGATTTTAATCAAGTTAATGTTTCGCCTCGACCTTGCTTTTCACAATGATTCCAGATAAAAAGGTTTTCTTTTTTTTTTTTTTTTTTTTTTTTTAAAGGAGGAAATACGCCAAAGAGCCACATTGTCTCTGGTCCAGTGTAGGCTTTTCTAAAGTGATCGGATGTGAGTGGATCCTGAGAAGCAGTTATTTTTACCTCTGAACAAAATGAAAGAACTCAGGGCCACCGAGATGCATCAGGATAAATGAGATCTCTCTCTCTCTCTGTCTCTCTCTAGCTGCCCCACCTCTTCCGCTCTCTCTCTCTCACACACGCGCTCAAGAGCGTGTGTGTTCGTATTAGTTTAATCTTGCCTATTCCTATTGATGCCAATCAGTTCGTTTCAATCATTCTCACTCAGTCTGTCCATATACAATTACACATGTTCATATCTATCTATCTATCTATCTATCTATCTATCTATCTATCTATCTATCCCAGTCTGTTCATATCTATCTATCTATCTATCTATCTATCTATCTATCTATCTATCTATCTATCACAGTCTGTTCATATCTATCTATCTATCTATCTATCTATCTATCTATCTATCTATCTATCTATCTATCTATCTATCTAATTTATTTAATATCTAAGTTATAATGGACGAGCCGGAATGATTATACATTTTATGAGAAAAATTCACCTCTACATCCTTATTCCAGCCACACTTTTTATTAAACTTTTGAACAAAACGCTTTACAGCTAGAATTAATTAAGGACTGGTGAGGGAACTTTTTAAAACGGGAGGATGGAATATGGGTGTCTAGGGTTGATTTTTCTGCAAAAAACGACTATAAATGGATTTTATTTTCTATTACTATTTTGAGACCTACCCATTGTCACATAATGAACTCTTCTCATGACTATAAATATAGGAAAACTGTGGTGCAGTGGATATCGGCTCGGAACGAGAAACCGGGGAGCCGAGTTCGAATTCCAGTTGAATCCATTGTATTCACTTACGCGCAAGTACCCTTGGGAAAGGTATTAATCCGTCTCTTCCTTCGAGTTATGGGTTAAATAGCAGGACAGATTGGGTTCTATAACCTTGGTCGGCAACCAGTCTACCGCAGAAAGCAATGGCAACCTACTTCGGGATAATCTTCTGCCCAGTCAGTCATGTCTCTTTCGAGACATGATCGCCCAGGTGTGTATCACGTATGGCACTTAACTGACTGTCCCAAGTAGACGTTCGGCAATTGACGATTTATAGAGGAGTTGAGTTGGTCTCCACTTGGCAGTCAGCCTGACGTGTAATACTTTTATTTGTATTTTGTAAATATATCTTTGTTACACTAATACTCGAGTTGTGTTTTCTTCCGGACCTATTCTGGGTCCACAACGCTCACACACACACACACACACACACACACACACACACACACACACACGCACACACAATCTTCGTATTTTCATTACTTCCAGTTCTTGCCAACGTTATTTTTATTTAATGGGAAAAAATGCTGAAAAAAAAAAAAATTAAACAAATATCTAAATCAAAACTTATTTATAAATAGAACTGTGTGTGTGTGTGCGTGTGTGTGTCTATATGTGTGTATAGACTTCGAAACGGCTGAACCGATTTTCGTGAAAATTTACACACATGTACTATAAGCGTCTGCGAGTGTTCTTATCTAAGTTTTGTGTCGAGGTACCCTCGATAAATATCGAAAATCGATAATCGGAAAAATCGGGTGATGGAAGGAGTGGTATGATTTTCATCAAATTTGATACATTCATAGATAAAGACATAAGAAACGATATTCAGAGGTTTCAAGGTTGCAGTTCTTACAACAGTGCAGAAAATTTGATATCGATACCAGGAAATCAAAATTTGACTTACATCCATTCATTTTTTTTTCAGTCTACGGTTTCGCTTTAACTGGAAATAACTATTGCTTTTTAGTCTTTCGTGCCAACGTCCAAAGAGTCTGAGCTCCAGGACCATGGATTAGTTTTAAAGCTTTCATTACATCCGAGCAACGCCGGGCTATCCTGCTAGTAGTTGTTAAAGCGCAATCAAAATTCAAATGTCAAGGCTTTGTACGGTTGAATTATTTCAAATTTCAATGTTGATTGTGACGTTTGCATTTCTGATCACCTTTAGTAATAGATGCCGAAACAACAGTATTGTATTATCAGTTCTGGACTACAACATTTACAAGGCATCAGAAAAATAATCCCTGAACAGTGACGACATCACAATAATGCCTTCACGAAACAGCGACTGAAATAACATTGTCCAACTAAGTGACACGCTTCTTCACATTAATTCTATAAACGTTTTATCTCTATCTTCAGTAATAGCACTTTATGGCAAAACCCGACTTGCCTAAAATGCCTTTCTACCAATCAGTCAGTTAAATGCCATACGTGAAACACGCTTGGGCCATCATGTCTCGAAAGATACATGACTGACCGGGCAGAAAATTATCCCGCAGGTTGCCATTGCTTTCTGCGGTAGACTGGTTGCCAGCCAAGGCTATAGAACCCAATCTGTCCTATTATTTAACCCATAACTGGAAGGAAGAGACGGGTTAATACCTTTCCCAAGGGTATTTGCGCGTAAGTGAGTGCTACCAGTAAACTTCTGAAAAAAATACAGTTTTTGCACTAAACATCATTACAATTTAAACAATATTACACACACACACACACGCACACACACACACACATATATATATATATATATATATATATGAGAAATTGTAGGAGGATTTGAATTATTAAGTACGTAATTGATCGAGTTTTATTCGACCTCAAAAGAATGCAGAAAGCACTAGACGGCCGTTTCATCCTTCATTTGGGACTCATCAGCAGTGCGCATCCACTACCAGAAATTGAAACCCAGACAATTGCGTTATTAAGTGAATGTCATACCAACTGTACCACAGTGGATCTCTGCTGAGCTTCTTTTATTCATAGGACTGTGCCTCCCAGAGCCACGACTACTATCACCAAGCCGCTCAAACTGGAGCATTAAAAGCCGGTTCAAGTAACGATATACATATGAGAAATTGTAGAAGGATTTGAAATAAAAGGTAAAAGGAGCTCAGCAGAGTTCCACCACAGAATATGTGAATGAGCGGCGCTATATCGAGTTTAATTCGTTACCTCTTAGTTAACGGGGATCCTGTGGTACAGTTGGTATGACATTCACTTAATAACGCAACTGTCTGGGTTTCAATTTCTGGTAGTGGATGCGCACTGCTGATGAGTCCCAAATATAGGACGAAACGGCCGTCCACTGCTTTCTGTATTCTCTCGAGATTGAATAAAACTCGATGAATATATATATATAT
Source organism: Ascarosepion bandense (assembly GCA_037127315.1). Taxonomy (NCBI): domain Eukaryota; kingdom Metazoa; phylum Mollusca; class Cephalopoda; order Sepiida; family Sepiidae; genus Ascarosepion; species Ascarosepion bandense. The sequence goes on from JBBBDQ010001431.1 coordinate 63,770, forward strand.
ATATATTACTTATCCATATACAAGCCTCTTTCTTGAAATCAAAATAGAAAAAGAGATCGAACAACTTAGAAGAGAATAATCAGTACTCGATGAAGTGGCAAGAGGAATAAACGTAAGAACTAGAAAAGGAAGAAGTGTCGAAAGAAAATACAAGATTCCACAGACAACAAGATCTTTCAAACCGATACAAAGGAATTTTACTGGGAAATAGATGAACACAGAATTGAAGTGACAGTCCCCACCCAAAATGGAAGAGGTTATCCAGTTCTGGGGAAAAATAGGCTTGCCCTAAACAACATAACGAAGAAGCACATTGGATTGCGCAAGAGATGGAACGGGCGGAAAATAAACCAGAAAAGACATGGGCTGGAATCACAGAAGACAATGTTGAATGTGCACTGAAAAAAGTACACAACCTGAACTCTCTAGGATTAGATAGAATTCTTGACTTTTGTCGATATTATTTAAGTACAGCGCACAAAAATCAACAACAAAAAAATAGCCAAAGAACTTCAAGAAATTAACGATCCCAATAAAATTCCGGTATGGATAACCAAAGAAAATTAACTTTCTTTTTTTTTTTTTTTTTTTTTAATCATATCACCCCGAGCAAGGCGGTAAAGCCACTGAAGCGCAGGGGGCTACGTAGGAGTGAAAAGATTGGAAAAGAGAAAGCCGGAGACCACATCCTATACTAGGAACAAGGGATGAGGCTATTCACCTGTGCAATAGACATGGGTGGAGTGTGAACCGGGCGATACTTTAGTCTATCTACTCCAATTGAAAAAAAAGAAACGAGTGAAAAGATTGGAAAAGAGAAAGCCGGAGACCACATCCTAAACAAGGAACAAGGGATGAGCCTATTCACCTGTTCAATAGACGTGGGTGGAGTGTGAACCGGGCGATAGTTTAGTCTATCTACTCCAATTGAAAAAAAAGAAAAAAGTGAAATGATTGGAAAAGAGAAAGCCGGAGACCACATCCTAAACAAGGAACAAGGGATGAGCCTATTCACCTGTTCAATAGACGTGGGTGGAGTGTGAACCGGGCGATAGTTTAGTCTATCTACTCCAATTGAAAAAAAAGAAAAAAGTGAAATGATTGGAAAAGAGAAAGCCGGAGACCACATCCTAAACAATGAACAAGGGATGAGCCTATTCACCTGTGCAATAGACATGGGTGGAGTGTGAACCGGGCGATAGTTTAGTCTATCTACTCCAATTGAAAAAAAGAAACGAGTGAAAAGATTGGAAAAGAGAAAGCCGGAGACCACATCCTAAACAAGGAACAAGGGATGAGCCTCTTCACCTGTTCAATAGACGTGGGCGAAGTGTGAACCGGGCGATAGTTTAGTCTATCTACTCCAATTGAAAAAAAGAAAAGAGTGAAAAGATTGGAAAAGAGAAAGCCGGAAACCACATCCTAAACAGGGAACAAGGGATGAGCCTCTTCACTTGTTCAATAGACGTGGGCGAAGTGTGAACCGGGCGATAGTTTAGTCTATCTACTCCAATTGAAAAAAAAGAAGTAAAGAGTGAAAAGATTGGAAAAGAGAAAGCAGGAGACCACACCCTATACATGGAACAAGGGATGAGCCTCTTTGCTTGTTCAATAGACGTGGGTGGAGTGTGAACCGGGCGATAGTTTAGTCTATACTCAAGAATAAGTGACACAAATATACCGAAAAACGACAGATCATAATTACATGTCTTCGCAGAACATAAAAACTGTTGACATCAACTTTAATAAAACAGACATATTTCTTCTTGGAAAGAAATGACATACTACAGCTTGAACAAAAAGGGTGCAAACGTGGCTGTTACAGATGTAAAGACCAATTACTTCTGAATTGGATGTTCTTGGAAAACTGCTTCAATGCAAAGAAATATCTTAGTACTGCCTGGATAGATTATCGTAAAGCATTCGATAATGCATCACATTCCTTGATCTTAAAATCTTCAACTATATACAAGGCATCAACCGTTTACATCAATTTCATTAAACAATGTATATCAATATGGAAAACAACACTTTACCCCCCAAAAAATGGAATCTATAAGTCTAGTGGAATAAACGTCGACAGAGGAATATTTCGAAGTGACTTTTTGTGACCTTACTATTTTGCATATCGCTGATAGCATTAACCAGCCAACTTAACAAGACAGAATGTGGTTATAAAATAGCTCAAAAGAAAATAAGCCATCTCTTTTACATGGATGACTTAAAGTTGTATGCTAGACATGATAATGAGCTGGAAGGTTTTCTGCAAAGAGTAAAATGCTTCAGTGAAAACATTGAAATGAAATGCAGTTTGGATAAATGTGCTAAATCTATAGTTTTACGAGGATCGCTACAACAAACATCCTCTATTAGCTTAGACACTGCAGTAACAATAAAAGATTTAGAGCAAGAAGAAGCTTATAAACACCTAGGGGTAAATGAGAGTGAAAGAATTCACCATAAGAAAATGGAAGAAATAGTGCGTAAAGAGTACTATAGAAGGGTACGACTGATATTAAAACCTGAATTAAATTCTCAGAACAGAATTCTGGCCATTAATAACCTTGCCATTCCAGTGGTCCAATATAGTTTCGATATCTTGAACTCAAATCTAAATGACATCAGACGAAGGGATTCTAAGATAAGAAAGCTTCTTTCTAAGCATAAGATGCATCATCCAAAGGCTGATGTAGACCGTCTATACATACACCGTAAAGAAGGTGGAAGAGGTCTTATTCAGCTAGAACTGTCATACAAAACAACGAGTGTTGGCTTATAACATTTATGGAAACAACAAAGGACTGGTTAATACAATTAGTCAAACAACATGAAAACAGAAAGAAAAAATATTCAAGAATGAAAGAAGGCAGTAAATACAAACAAGATTCTGTAGAAAAGCAAAACAAAAGCCAAGAACCAACTACTGCGGCAAAAAAAAAAAAAAAAAATATATAAATATAAATAAATAAAAAGAAAAAGAAAACCAAGGATAAAGCTTTTGAACAGATGAAGCAACGCTGGCAAGACAAACCTCTGCATGGCCAATATCTAGAACGTGCTAATAAACCCAATGTTGATAAAGTTAATACTTATCGATGTTACAAGCATCTGGATTAAAGTCTGAAATTGAGGGCTTTATTCTTGCAGCGCAAGACCAGAGTTTTTCACGAGAAACCTTCAGGTAAATATCGTAGATATTCATCTGGATCCAAAATGCAGGTTCTTGGAAAAATACCAGGAAACAATAGACCATCTAATCTCTGTATTTGCCCAAAATGAATGTAAAAATAGTTACGAGAGAGTCGGGCAATATTTACAGTGGACAATGCGCGAAAACTTTCGAAAATATGTATATAAACACTGGTATAAATATCACTCAGCACTGGTTACAGAAATAGAAAATGTCACCATTCTATGGGATTACACCATCTACACAGACAGGAAAATTGAAGCAAACAGGCCAGACATTATTGTTAAAAACCAGAAGGAGAAAACTTGTCTATTAATTGATATGGCTTGTCCAGCGGATTGTAACATAGCAATCAAAGAATTTGAAAAACTGTCAAAATATAAAGACCTGGAAATTGAAATAGAGAAAATGTGGAAATTGAAAACAAGATTTGGCCAGTGATAGTAGGTGCACTTGTAATGATAAAAAATGGAACAAAACAACACATTGAAAGAATCCCTGGAAGCCCCAGTTTAAGAGATATACAAAAAATTGTCTTATTAAGTACAGCCCACACACTAAGGAAAACTTTATCTATGTAATGCTAGGGATGATGGGGAAGATAGAAAAACATGAAATGGAGCCATGACAACACGCCACTACCTGCCTTAGGTCTCCCCGCAGACTTGGTTGGTAGTGAGACCAAAGCAGAAATAGAAATATGATGAAAAATGACATAATAATAATAATAATAATAATGTGGAAATTGAAAACAAGAATCGTGTCAGTTATAGTAGGTGCACTGGGAATGATAAAAAATGGAACAAAACCAACACATTGAAAGAAACCCTGGAAACTCCAGCTTAAGAGATATACAAAAAATTGTCTTGTTAAGTACAGCGCACACACTAAGGAAATCTTTGTCTATGTAATGCTAGGGATGATAGGGCAGATATAAAAAACATGAAATGGTGCCATAACAACACGCCACGAACCTGCCTTAGGTCTTTTCGCAAACTTGGTAGGTAGTGCGACCATAGCAGAAATCGAAATATGATGAAAAATAACAACATAATAATAATAACAATACAAGAATCGTGCCAGGGATAGTAGATGAACTTGACAAAAAATGGAACAAAACAACACATTGAAAGAATCCCCAGAAACTCCAGCTTAAGAGATATACAAAAAATTGTCTTGTTAAGTACAGCCGACACACTGAGGAGAATTTTGTCTAGGTAACGCTAGGCACTTTATGGGAGATGGAAAAAACATGAAATGTAGTCATAACAACACATCATTACCTGCCTTAGGTCTTTCTGCAGACTTTCTGCAGGTAGTGTAACCATATCAGAAATCGAATTATAATAAAAATGATATCATAATACATTTGAATAATAATTACCTGAAACGGCAGGTGAAGCAACTGATGAACATAATACTCTGTAGTTAGGTGTCCCCAGCTGTTGTCAGCCAAATCTTTTCATGTATGCTATCAAATTACGATTGATTAGCACAGGTCAATTTGCAAAGTGCATGACCATTAAATACTTAATACTGTTTTGAACATGCGCCATAGGTGGTAAGTAAACTTCATTCAGGCGGCTGAAATAGCTACAGAAAAGGACAGTCACCGGACGTGTTTGTTAAAAGAGATTAAATGATAAAAAGAAACTCAGTTTTTTTGATATTGTGATGTTAAGTCTATATAAAAAGCAATAGAGCGAAGTTTAATGAATATCTAAACTTATTCATAAATGGAACTTTATCTGTGTGTGTGTATGTCTGTGTGTCCGTTACCTATAGACTCCGAAACGGCTGAACCGATTTTCTTGAAAATTTACACAGTTGTACTATAAAAGTATGTGAGTGTTCTTATTTAAGTTTTGTGTCGAGGTAGCCCCGATAAATATCGAACATCGATAATCGAAAAAATCGGGTTCTAGAAGGATTGGTCCGATTTTAATCAAATTTGATACACTCATAGACAAAGACATAAGAAACGATATTCAGAAGTTTCAAAGTTGCAGTTCTTACAATAGTGCAGATAATATATATATATATATATATATATATATATATATATATATATAAGTCAAGATATTTGTATGTGTGTCTGTTTATCTGGCTGTATGTCTGTATTTTTTTCAGCCCTTTTATTTTAGTTTTTGCTTCGGGTTTGGCTCTAAATAGGTATAATTGTAGTTCTTAGTCTCAGCCATGATACCATTTACTCAGAGGACTTATTTAGCCTTCAAAATTCAGTTTACGACGAAAAAACTTATTTGATATCGATATCAGGAAATCAAAATTTGACTTACATCCATTCATTTTTCTTTTAGTCTACGGTTTCGCTTTAACTGGAAACAACTATTGCTTTTTAGTCTTTTGTGCTAACGTCCAAAGAGTCTGTGTTCCAGAACAATGGATTGGTTTTAAAGCTTTCATTACACCCGAGCAACGCCGGGCTATACTGCTAGTATATATATATATATATATATATATATATATATATATATATTAGGTGCGATTGGTAAATTGTCGCAATTATTTTATTATTTTAAATATTCTTTAGGCTGAGTCTGAGCTTCAGGACCATGGATTAGTTTTAAAGCTTTCATTACACCCGAGTAACGCCGGGCTATACTGCTAGTGAGATAATACTTTTACAAGTCGTCATCGCAGACTTTGGAAATATTAAGACGGACTTTGGATCTCATCTTTAACAAAGTCTTTAAAAAAAAAGAAAAAATCAACACGTTTTCAGGAGCTGATAAAATCGAATAGGATTATTAAATTTTTTTAATAACTCTAACCATAATTCCTGAGAAACTACAAAGTCTTTCTTTCTGATATTCAACGATTCTATACTGTAAAACAATAACAAAGCAGATCAAAACAAAACACTTTAAAATACTTTAGCAATAACGTCTGTAATGCGTATCTGAAGTTAAAATACAGTCATTCTATCAATATTGCTTTCAATAATTCCTTTGATATGCCAGTCCCATCTTTCTTAATATTCAGTGCATCTCGACGAGAAAAATCATTATTGTGAAATAATTATAAATGCAATTTATATATATATATATATTTTAGAACATGTACATAATTATTCTATATATATCCGCTACAAAGGTACGATTGTTTCGACATTGAAACTTCAATGTCTCATCAGGCGGTATGTAAAGTAATCGAACTCCTCCTTCCTTATATTTATTTAGTTTAGTTTTCCATTTAGTTTCCATTGAAGTTTCAATGTCGAAACGAACGTACCTTTGTCGTGGACATATATATAAAAATTATGTACATGTTCTAAAATATAATTTATAATAAATATTCACAACACTATATATTATATATCGAGCACTGTTTTAAATTAATGTTTTGGACGTTGTAAGAATTCTTTCTTCGTTCTGTATTTACTCGTATATATATATATATATATATATATATATATATTGATTGATAGATTGTTTAATTACTTAGTTTTTGGTCATAATAAAATTAGACCAGTACACTTTTGTATAAAAAAGTGTTCAATACAATTATACTGTACGACTTTTGAATACTCTTCATGAGTGGTGTCTTCAGGCGATTTGTAATTGAAAATCGCTTGAAGACTCCACTCATGAATGAAACTTAGGTCGCGTAATAACTCGTTCACAAATGAAGAAAAGCCGAGTTCAAAATGGCAGCGAATGCTAGACAATCTTCTCAAAAATATCGGAGAGACTCGAAGCAACAGAAATATGGTTCTACCCTTCTTTTATGTAGTCCCCTGCAACTTGCTTGGAGTGAAACGATTAAAAAAACATGATATCACAGGTTACATAAACAGCTAGTATTCAAATTATTGCCAATGAATGTCTATCTGAGTCGCTATATCTTAACTACTGAACAAAATAAAAAACGGCATTTGTTTAAGAGATCCTATATAGGGCTAGCAGTATAACCCGGCATTGCTCGGGTTTGATGAAAGCTTTAAAACTAATCCATGGTCCTGGAGCTCAGACTTTTTGGACGTTGGCACGAAAGACGAAAAAGCAATAGTTGTTTCCAGTTAAAGCGAAACCGTAGACTGAAAGAAAAATGATTGGATGTAAGTTTAATTTCTTGGTATCGATATCAAATCAGTTTTTTCGTCATAAACTGAATTTTGAAGGCTAAATAAGTCCTCTGAGTAAATGGTATCATGGCTGAGACTAAGAACTACAATTATACCTACTTAGAGCCAAGCCCGAAGCAAAAACTAAAATAAAAGGGCTGAAAAAATACAAACATACAGGCAGATAAACAGACACACACACAAACATCTTGCAATTTATATATATATATATATATATATATATATATATATATATATATATAATCGATTTTCTGCACTATTGTAAGAACTTTGAAACTACTGAATATCGTTTCTTATGTCTTTGTCTATGAGTGTACCAAATTTGATTAAAATCGGACCACTCCTTCTATAACCCGATTTTTTCGATTATCGATTTTCGGTATTTATTGGGGGTACCTCGACACAAAACCTAGCTAAGAGCACTCGCAGACGCTTATCGTACAACTGTGTAAATTTTCAAGAAAATCGGTACAGCCGTTTTGGAGTCTATAGGTAACGGACACCCACGCACCCCCCCCCTCACACACACAAAGTTCCATTTATAAATAAGTTTAGATGAAGTACATCTCCAGCTTGGCATAATAATAAAACGGGAGTGTTTCATTGTGGTGAAAAGATAGCTCGGACGAGACGAACAAAAGCGCCATCTGCTGTCCATTTAACGGAATCAAGAAACAAATAGAATCTTCTTACATCAAAGACAAATACAAGGTTTTTATACAATGCGTTCAGCATTTAATTAACGATTCTTCTTGTCATGAACGAAAAGTAATTAGTGTACTGGTCAAATATTATTTCTTGTTTCTTCTAATAAATGTTCTCTTTTTTATAATATTAATGACAAGAATGCTTTTTCTTTTCGAAGGGATGTATATATATATATATATATATATATATATATATATATGTCAGATTAAATAAATTGCAAACATTGTGTCTGCTTATTTTTAATAACATCCATTCATACTCACTTTCGCGTATTATAATTGAAAAATGTCAGAAATGAGCTGTAACGTTAACAGATCTTCTCAATGTACCCAAGTACTTTCAATCTCCTTCCGAGATCATCTTCAGGGTTGTGAGTTATGCAATTTGTCAAACGTTATATTTAAAGCAGAAAACAAATTACAGCAATTTTTAGCAATACAAGTTTGCGGTTTTTTTTTTAACATAAGTCGAATAATTCTTTCGTATAATTTCCTCAGAAACAATCTTTTTTGGTGATGCACAACACCGGGATGATGCACAACACAGAACAGTATTTATCTGCCTCGAGGCGGAATGTGGCGTAAGCCTTTTTTATTGTGGTGAATCCGAGTACTTACAAGGCTCGGTGATCATATAATAACCACTGCTTCAACTTGATATGATTATAAGCCTATATATACATGGGTGGGTGGTGTATATACAATTATAATTTTGTAATTTGCTGTATTTATGGGAGAAGATTTTATTTGATTTACATGTCCAGTCACACACACACACACACACACACACACACACACACACACACACACACACACACACACACACACACACACACACATATATATATATATATATATATATATATATATATATATATACGCTCTCACACCCTGATTGAGCATTCTGGAAGAATGGCAGACTTTGAAAAACAGTAGCTATTCTGGCATGTACGTATCGCTCATTCAGTAATGGATTAGAGCACTCTGGCTATTAGGCGGGTATAATGACAATATACACGCTAAAAAGTCTGCCTTCTTCTACTGAACGACCATAGCCCTTAGCTAGAATCGCCGACTGACGCCAATTCGGTCGGGTTTCAATCCTGGGTTAAAAGCAATCGAAGTTTAACCGTACTGATGAGCTGTGATACAGCGAAACAGATCTGTCTGCGGATGACTATATATAGGTATATATGTCCAGTCTGTAAACGGTGAGGATAATCCAAGAAGATTAACGTAATATAAAATATTAAGTGTTATATCTATATAGAGAGCTCAATGGATATTATCCAGAGCGAATTATATTTATAAAGGAAAACTCAACACGTCATTTCATTACGGTTATATCACGTTGAATGCACCGGTTCTAGTCCGATCACTGGAGTTAAGCTACGTTAATACTGGTCAGTACTTAGATGGGTGACCTTTTCGGATTACCAGTTGCTGTAAGCGTTATTGATGAATGTGCATTGCGGTGCCAGGGATATCGGCTCAAAAAGAAAAATAAAGGAACTGCGTTCGAATTCCAGTTGAATGCCCTTCCATTTACTTACACGCTAATACCCTTGGGAAGGATATTAATCTGTTTGTTCTCTCCGGTTATGGGTTAAATAACAAAACAGATTAGGTTCTGTAGCCCTGGCTGGCAACTTGTCTACTGTTGCGGGATAATTTTTTAAAAAGCCTGAGGTGTATTGTTTACTTCATCTGTGGCATTGACACGCACCGCCTGAGTGTATTATTGTTTCGAAAAGTATGGATGGTTCTGCACAAGCTTTTACCATTTTAATCAAATCACTTGTGTCGGTCTTTTGGCGGTTTACTTTGGTTTCATAACTGAAACAATTAGGCTGTCAGATCCTCATATGTCGACTGACTGTGCATGCAGTAGACATGTCTAAATTATTTTTCGGTTGATATATTTGCAACCGAACACTTCTCGCGTAGGTACTGGTCATTCATCTGTTTTGTTCAGCGTGTTGGCATTGTAATTATTGTTCTCCTTCCTCTGCTGCATGTAAAAAAAAAAGGCAACGACAAAAGATTAAACAAAATAAATCAAAATTAAAATATGTAGCAGTTATATTCGCCTGAAGAAGGCCGGAGAGTCGACCAGTTAAAAGTGAACATATGTGCAGAGTTAAAAATTAAACAGAATACGCTGAAATATATCTGCTTCTTCTATGTGCCTTGACCCTTCAGGACGTAGGCGATCATGTCTTTCCACATCTCCCTATCTCTGGTGGCTCTTAGCATGCCTTCTCCTGTTACACCATGCAACTCTCGTTCCATCATGTACCTGCTCAAGCCCATAAATCTAGAATATTAATTTATCTAAAAATTAACATGGCCACAAAATGAGGGATCAGTTTATATATTGATTATAATATAGATTTGATCCCCCACTTTATATCCATATTATAATTTCTTATAATCAGTTAGCATATATATTCTTCTTCTATGTACTCTGTCCTTTCAGGACGTAGGCGATCATGGCTTTCCACGTTTCCCTATCTGTGGTGGCTCTTAGCCCGTCTTCTGTTACACCATGCAACCCTCGTTCCATTATCCACCTGATTAGGTCCTTCAAATATGTTATCCGCTGCTTTCACCTGTCTCTTTTTCCCTCTATCTGGCCCGTTAGTATCAGGTCCTCCAAGCCCTCCTTCCTTATTGCTTGCTTCAGGAACTTCAGCTGTCTCTTCCTGATGCTCAGCATTAATTTCCTTTTCGTTTTCATCATTTTCAAAACCTCATCATTGCTCACATGCTCGACCAATGATATCCGCAGCATCCTTCTGTAAAACCACATTTCAGTTGCTTCAAGTTTTTCCTAAGAATCAGAAAAAATTAATTAGAAGCAACGAAAAGACTACTTAACTCTTACGTAATATGAGTCATCTTGTAATGCTTAACAAGCACTTTACGGATGAAGAAGGGATTTGAAGCAGTAGAAACTGACCGAATATGTGATCCAGGACGAAGCTTCAGAGATAATGCAAAGAAAACATTCACGTGTACTAACACCAGGAAGAAAGAGTTGGAATGTCTAGGGCACACAATGAGGAAAGACGGCCTGGAAAATATTTCACTCATGAGGTAGATTGAAGGCAAGAAGGACGCATAAATATTGTTGACTAGCAGTATAAACCGGCGTTGCTCGGGTGTAATAAAAGCTTTAAAACTAATCCATGGTCCTGGAGCTCAGACTCTTTGGAAGTAGGCACGAAAGACTAAAAAGCAATAGTTGTTTCCAGTTAAAGCGAAACCGGAGACTGAAAGAAAAATGAATGGATGTAAGTCAAATTTTGATTTCTTGGTATAGATATGAAATAACTTTTTTTCGTCGTAAACTGAATTTTGAAGGCTAAATAAGTCCTCTGAGTAAATGGTATCGTGGCTGAGACTAAGAACTACAATTATACCCACTTAGAGTCAAACCCGAAGTAAAAACTAAAATAAAAGGGGTGAAAAATACAAACATACAGGCAGATAAACAGACACACACACAAACATCTTGCCTTATATATATATATATATATATATATATATATATATATATATATATTATCGATTTTCTGCACGATTGTAAGAACTGCAATCTTGAAACTTCTGAAAATCGTTTCTTATGTCTTTGTCTATGAGTGTATCAAATTTGATTAAAATCGGACCTACTCCTTCTATAACCCGATTTTTTCGATTATCGATTATCGATATTTATCGGGGGTACCTCGACACAAAACTTAGATCGATTCATTTTTCTTTCAGTCTACGGTTTGGCTTTAACTGGAAACAATTATTGCTTTTTAGTCTTTCGTGCCAACGTCCAAAGAGTCTGAGCTCCAGGACCATGGATTAGTTTTAAAACTTTCATTACACCCGAGCAACGCCGGTCTATACTGCTAGGATATACATAAAAATAGACTTTTATAGATAAATATACATTTTTGAAGGAAAAATATTACCAACAATACAATTTTGAAGAAAAATATTATTTCCATAACACATTTTTAAAGGAAAAAAATATTCTCAGCAAAACATTTTTGAATGCAAAACTAGAAGACATTTTCAGTTTTCTATTATAAAAAAGAATAAAAACGAAAAATTTTCATTAAAATTTGACTAAATCACCTTATCACTATAACCGAATTCTACCTTTTTGGCATTAAATAACCCACAGAGGTGTTGATATGCCGTTAAACAAAACATAAACTCAAACTCAAACTCAAATTGTTCACTCCAAGTGTTTAACGTTATTTATCAGTATGTGCAACGTGGAAGGTGTGTGTGTGTGTGTGTGTGTGTGTGTGTGTGTGAGTGAGAGAGAGAGATAAAGAGAGAGATAGAGAGGGAGAGAGAGGAAGGGAATGGCGTTTATTTTCAGATGAAGCTATGTTTCAGTTCGACTAAATGGCGCAAATAACGATCTCAGCAAAACGAATACAATTCAGAGGAATAAAAATATTGTAAAATGGATTCCAGTAGACTATTACAGACACGTTTGTGGTACAGTGGATATCGGCTCGGAACGAGAAACCGTGGAGCAGAGTTCGAATTCCAGTTGAATCCATTGTATTCACTTACGCGCAAATACCCTTGGGAAAGGTATTAATCCGTCTCTTCCTTCCAGTTATGGGTTAAATAGCAGGACAGATTGGGTTCTATAGCCTTGGTCGGCAACCAGTCTACCGCAGAAAGCAATGGCAACCTACTGCGGGATAATCTTCTGCCCAGTCAGTCATGTCTCTTTCGAGACATGATCGCCCAAGCGTGTATCACGTATGGCACTTAACTGACTGACTGACTGCTAGTCCTTGATATGATCGCGTTACCTCTTGTGGATATTATCCTGTTCTCATTCATCTCACAATTGTTCATCTCACCCTGCTTCTATCTATCTATCTATCTATCTATCTATCTATCTATCTATCTAAGTCTGTTCATTATCTATCTATCTATCTAACCGTTTTTCTTCATTTACGTTTATTGAGCGATAGTTAGATCTAGAACTAATGAATGTTAAATATGCCAACAAGCTATCAGTTATACGACCTAAACTACTTCATCTATGATAGTCATGGATATGATAACTATTCAGTCAGTCAGTTAAGTGCCATACGTGATACACGCTTGGGCGATCATGTCTCGAAAGAGACATGACTGACTGGGCAGAAGATTATCCCGCAGTAAGCTGCCATTACTTTCAGCGGTAAACTGCTTTCCGACCAAGGCTACAGAACCCAATCTATCCTGTTATTTAACCCATAACTAGAGGGAAGAGACGGATTAATACTTTTCCTAAGGCTATCTGCATGTAAGCGAATGCAAGGAATTCAACTGGAATTCGAACTCGGCTCACCGATTTCTCGTTCCGAGCCGATATCCACTGCACATAAATAATTGTATCTGCATGATTTTCACTCCCCCGCATAGCAATAAGTAGCTTAAGCTATGATGCTGACGGACATTGCTTCTGTCTTCTTCCGGACTTTTCTTCTTGGTTCGCTTTCTTAGATTGTGCCAAGAATAAAATTTAGCCATAATGTTATTTCCAGAACAAAAAAAAAAAAATACTAAATGAAAGACCATGATGTAATCACACCAAAAAACATTTTAAGACCATAGAAAACTGGATAAAAGTGTATAAATTCTTTAAGTAACTCATCCCTAAATTTGAAATTTCAGTTATTTTAAACTTCCAGTTGGGCGTACATAAAAGTCCTTGTTCTACAGTTGAAAACCAGTTTTTAAAATCCACTTGAAGTTACCGAAAGTTTGAAATCAAGCTTCCGTTAATAACTGGTTTTCAAATTATATATATATATATATATATATATATATTGATTGATTGACTGACTGTTTGTTTAATTACTTAGTTTTTGGTAATAATAAAATTTGACCAGTGCATATTTGTATTAAAAAGTGTTCAGTACAATTATATTGTAGAACTTTTGAATATTTTCCATTTGTAAACGAGTTATTACGGGACCTATTCCCAAACGAAAAAGAACCTATTGAATGAAAAAAACGGAAATTATGACTAAGTGTAACTATACTATAAAATACCTATTAGGATCATACAACCAGGGATGAAAACGTTATAATTTCTTGCAATTTTATAAATTGCGCGTTCAAAAATTCCCTGTCACGTGAGCGTTAAAAAAACCACCGTTACTTGATCGTTCTTAAAAGAGAAAAATAAAGGAAAAAGGTAAACGGTAAAATCAGTTATTGAAAATCGCCTGAGGACACCACTCATGGAAGAAACCTAAGTCGCGTAATAACTCGTTTACAAATGGAATATATATATATATATATATATATATATATATATATATATATATATATATATAATCAAAATAATAACTAAATAGACTCTGTAAGTATTTAGGTTGTAAATTTATACTAAGATAAACCTTAAAAAAAAACCATTAACAAACAGAACCTAATTCCGTTACAATCCGGTGCACTGAGGCGTCGGATGAATGGGGAGAAAAAAAGAAATCCGCGGAATAAGAACAAAACATTCAATACTCCGCAGTAAAGAAAAAAAAACCCAAACGGAACCAACCACAAGAAAAAGTGCTCGATACAAAGTACAAAAGATATACAAAAGTAGAGCAAAGACACACAAAAAATCTCAAGCGAGCCAAAACCTACCGCGGTTTCACACTACGGATCGTCAGGGCAAAGATAAACCAAATAAATAGCCTAAATTTTAGCCTTTGCCCTGACGATCCGTAGTGTGAAACCGCGGTAGGTTTTGGCTCGCTTGAGATTTTTTTGTGTATATATATATATATATATATATATGGCTTAATAAAATAAAGACAAGAGGAAAACTGTATATTAAATCATCTACGCGTTTCGTCCTGTGATGGACTTTATCAAGGCAAAAAGACGAAATGAGCTTTATTCTAAATTACGTATCTATAAACAAACAGTGTTGGCAACCACAAAGACGCTCACAAATCATTTCAAAAGATTGACAGAATATTTTAGTTTTTAGAATTTCTTCACATGTAGTGCAAAGTAACACACGAAATAAACAGTTTTCAAAGAAAACGGTCAAATTGCCTTTATTTTAATACCTCGTGACTTTGCACTGCAGTTTTCCTCTTGTCTTTATTTTATTTAACCATTCTGTTCTTAATCTCAGATTATAACTGAGTATATTTTTACATATATATATATATTCATTTAAAATCAGTCGATTGTACTAAACTGGGTAACTATGTGTGGAAATTAACAGAAAAAATGGCAAGGGTCTTAATATAACATGGAGTAGAATAAAAAAAGCCAGACATTACAAAAATGGAAATGACTGCAGTTTGTGCCAAGAACAAAAGTTAGCCATAATATTATTTCCAGAATAAAAAAATAACGAAATGAAAGTAATGTTCAGATGTAATTACACCAAAAGACATTTTAGGAAAGAAAGTGTATAAATTCCTTAAGTAAATCATCCCTAATTGTGAAATTTCAGTTATTTTAAACTTCAAGGTGTGCGTTCATAAACGTCTTTGTTTTACATTTGAAAACCAGTTTTTAAAATCCACTTGAAAGGTTGAAACTAATGTTGCATAAATAACTGGTTTCCAAATGAAAAATATTAAAAAGCTCTACATTATATTTGTATTGAGCACTTTTTTAATACAACTCTATACTGGCCTCATTTTCTAATGATCAGAAAATGATAAACAGTAATTATATAATTATATTCGCTAAAAAGTCTGCCTACTTCCACCGAACGCCCATAGCCCAGGGTTAGAGTCGCCGACTGACGCCATTTCGGTCGGGTTTCAATCCTGGGTAAAAAAAAACAATCGGAGTCTAACCGTACTGATGAACTGTGATACGGCGAAACAGATCTGTCTGCGGACGACTATATATATATGTATATATATAGAGAGAGAGAAAGAGAAAGATTACGTTGGAACAAATAAATGAATTTACCTTTTCCACTTTCAGCTTCCATATGACATTATCAAAGAGAATTAGTAAACTAATGTATAAAATATTTTGTATATCTAATCTAATCTAAACTTATTTATAAATGGAATTTTGTGTGTGCCCGTTACCTAAAGACTCCGAAACGGCTGAACCGATGTTCTTGAAAATTTATGCTGTTGTACTATAAGCGTCTGCGAGTGTTCTTAGCAACGTTTTGTGTCGAGGTATCCCCAATAAATATCGAAAATCGATAATCGAAAAAATCGGGTTATAGAGTGGTCCGATTTTAATCAAATTTTATACACTCATAGACAAAGACAAAAGAAACGATATTCAGACGTTTCAAGGTTGCAGTTCTTACAATCGTGCAGAAAATCGATAATATATATATATAAAAGGGAATATGTTTGTGTGTGTGTCTGTTTATCTGCCTGTATGTTTGTATTTTTTTCAGCCCTTTTATTTAAGTTTTTGCTTCGGGTTTGGCTCTAAATAAGTATAATTGTAGTTCTTAGTCTCAACCATGATACCATTTACTCAGAGGTCTTATTTAGCCTTCAAAATTCAGTTTACGACGAAAAAAACTTATTTGAGATCGATACCAGGAAATCAAAATTTGACTTACATCCATTAATTTTTTTTTCAGTCTACGGTTTCGATCCAACCGGAAACAAGTATTGCTTTTTAATGTTTCGTGCCAACGTCCAAAGAGACTGTGCTCCAGGACAATGGATTAGTTTTAAAGCTTTCATTACACCCGAGCAACGCCGGGCTATACTGCTAAAAGCTTTCATTACACCCGAGCAACGCCGGGCTATACTGCTAGTAAAGTGATAAACAAAAGTCTGTGACAGCTTAGCTGTAACGAGTCTATTTTCGTGTTATAGTTTAGAATTTATCTTGTGTCACTTGGGATGTCATGATGCGGCAGCTTGTTGTTACTGCATCAGCCATTATTCACACAATTTAAGGCAAAAAATTGTCCTTGTTAAATTAGGAGTTATTGTGATATTATTTGTGTAGTGAATCAAGCTTACAATATGATAAAATGTTCTCGATTTCAGCGGCACGAAAAGTTTAGTGACTCGACACAATGAAGACTATTGTTAATGTGAAATTAGTGTCAAGCAAACATGCTCTGCACACAGCTGACGTGAATTTCGAAATTTCTAGTGCATTTATTGACAAGTCGAGAAGTGAACAGGCAAAAAAAACCCAGCTAGACATGACGATTCGATGAAAAACATTGCTACATGATTCCCCAACTATCAACAAGATAAATGCCACCCTGCTTCGAAATGGTAACATATCATTCAATACGTCCCGAGCTTGACATATAGATGGCGACATTAGTAAAAAATCAATATTATTTTTATGAAATACTGACCTTCAGGATGTGCGTTGTGGTGCAGTGGATATCGGCTCGGAACGAGAAATCAAAGAGCCGAGTTCGAATTCCAGTTGAATTCGTTGCATTCACTTACGCGCAAATACCATTGAGAAAGGTATTAATCCGTCCATTCCTTCCAGTTATGGGTTAAATAACAGAACAGATTGGGTTCTATAGCCTTGGTCGGCAACCAGTCTAACGCAGAAAGCAATTGCAACCTACTGCGGGATAATCTTCTGCCCAGCCAGTCATGTTTTCTTTGGAGACATGATCGCCCAAGCGTGTATCACGTATGGCACTTAACTGACTGACTGACTGACCTTCAAATGGCAAAATTTAGGCCAAATCAAATTATTAGTTTACAAATTACAGTTATTTAAGTGAAGCTACCGTTGCAATTTTCAGAACAATGGAAAAATATGATTCTTGGTGGTTGAAAAACCATTGCTTTCTAATGGAAAAAAATGCTGTTCAAGCAAAGTAAGGGCTTGATAAGTGTTATTTGGATTCTGCTCCGTCAGAAACAATGATTAAGAGGTGGTATGCTGACTTTAAACGAGGTCGTACAGACAAAAATGATGCTGAATGCTCAGGTCGCCCCAAAACGGCTTCTGTTTAGGTTGGTTGGTTGTTTTTGTTTTATGGCATATCAACCTCGGCAGGTCATTTATTCCCAACTAAATTTTATTTATTTATTGCTGGTAATACCTTTTTCTTTCAACAATTTCTTGTTTTTTTTATATAAGTTTTGTGTCTAGTAACACTTTTTTCTGTTCGAGTACCAAGATTCATTGGGATTTGTTTTTAAGGGCAGGGTCCCCAAGTCCCCTGTTATTTAACCCATAACTGGAGGGAAGGGACGGATTAATACCTTTCCCAAGGGCACTAGTGCTTAAGTGAATGCAGGATATTCAACTGGAATTCGAACTCGGCTCACCGATTTCTCTTTCCGAGCACCACAACGCACATCCGTCACTAAACGCTTACAGCACCTGGTATTACCAAGCAGTCACCCATCTAAGTACTGACCAGGCTCAACCTCGGTGATCGAGCGAGAATCGGTGTATTCAACGTGATATGGCTGTAAGCCTTGTTGTTTAGGAAAACACCAAAAAATTCACAAACTCATTTCGGCTGATCGTAAATTGAAGTTGCGAGAGATATTAGAGGAGTTAAACATATCAGAAGGCAGTGTATTCACCGTTTAGCATAAACATTTGTCAATGAGAAAGATGTGTTCCAAGTGGATGCCGTGTTTGCTCACAGTCGACCAAAAACAACAACGCGTCGACGATTCGCAGCGTTTTTTGTTTTGTTTTTTTGCAACGGTTTCAACGCAAGAAGTAGGCAAGGTTTTCACCTCCGTATTTTGGGATGCGCAAGGTATTTTGTTAATCTATTACACTGAGAAAGAACGTACCATCAATAGTAAATATTATATAGCATAGGTAGGTTGGAAGGAAGAAATCGCCAAAAGACGGTCACAAATGAAGAAGAAAAAGGGATCTTTCACCAAGACAACGCACCGTGTCACAACGATGAATTGCACTTTGAATTGCTTCCGCATCCACTCTATTCTACAGATCTGGCCCCTAAAGACTACTGACTGTTTGAAGCCCTCAAACGAATGCTCCATGGAAAGCGATTTGGCTCCATTGAAGAAGTTATATCGGAATTGAGGCGTATTTTGAGGCCAAAGACAAATCATTCTACAAAAAATGCATCAAATCGTGAGAGAAGCATTGGAATCAGTGTATCACCCTAGAAGAAGACTATGTTGATGAATAAAGTCTAATTTCGCCTAAAAGGTGTTGGTTTATTAAATAGACCCGGGATTTATTGATTGATGTGTTATAATCTCATATAATACTCGTTTACTCGTTGGAATCAGTAAATCGCACTAGAAGGAGACTATGTTGATGAATAAAGTCTAATTTCGCCTAAAAGGTGTTGGTTTATTAAATAGACCCGGGATTTATTGATTGATGTGTTATAATCTCATATAATACTCGTTTACTCGTTGGAATTAGTGTATCACCCTGGAAGGAGACTATGTTGATGAATAAAGTCTAATTTCGCCTAAAAGGTGTTGGTTTATTAAATAGACCCGGGATTTATTGATTGATGTGTTATAATCTCATATAATACTCGTTTGCTCGTTGGAATCTGTGTATCACCCTAGAAGGAGACTATGTTGATGAATAAAGTCTAATTTCGCCTAAAAGGTGTTGGTTTATTAAATAGACCCGGGATTTATTGATTGATGTGTTATAATCTCATATAATACTCGTTTACTCGTTGGAATCAGTAAATCGCACTAGAAGGAGACTATGTTGATGAATAAAGTCTAATTTCGCCTAAAAGGTGTTGGTTTATAAAATAGACCCGGGATTTATTGATTGATGTGTTACCAATGGTATTCTGTGACAGATTTACGTCGTTTGATATTTAAGTTTGGTCTGAAATCATTCAGGCAGTCTCGTAAACTACGGTTTGACCTTTGCTAAGCAACATGAAACCTACACAGCTGAAGACGGCATCAGAATTATAAATTTAATTTGTAACACTTCGTTATGCGTAAAAAATATACCAAACGGTAGTAAGACAAGTATCCAATACAGAACAAGATACATCCACCAAGTTTGAGGATTTAGGTCGCCGTGCCCAATTATGAACTTTGATTTTTGCCCCCCCCACGATAAATGGTGAAAGGTATGCAGAATTATTGCAAGGGAAACACCTACTGCATTCGTTGTGACATAATATTTATGCATAATAAATGCTCAATGTTATCAGTCAAAATTTGTACAGAATTTTTAACAGGACAAACGCGACAAAACAGCCCAGACCTGAACACAGTTGAACAATTGTAGGAATTTTTTGTTAAAAGCAATATTAAAGAAAAACAAAGCACCGAAGCATTTAGAGAAGTTATTAAAGAAGCTTGGGACAACATAAAACTAGGTTGACTGGTTTAACAACTTAATACTTAGCATACCATTCTGCATCAAAGCAGTTATCAAAAGCAAAGGAGATCAGATACAAATTTAAACACTATATTATTCTCCTTGAAATGAATGGAGAACATCAAGCAAATTGGTGAGTAAAATTGTGTCTAATTTTTTTTTATCGTTTCACCCCATGCAAGGCGGTAACACCACTGATGCGCAGTGGGGTACATAAGAGTAAGAGATTAGATAGGAGGAGGGTAAAGAGAAAGACGAACCAGTTACAGGGGGTGTCAGAGAAAGGAGCAAGAGAAGGATGGGAATACAGGTGTGAAGACAGTTGCAAAAGTAGAGAGAAAAGAAAAGATAAACAGGGTGATGGAGAAAGAACGGGAGTCAAGTAGATAAGAGATGGATATTGAAATTACATTTAAATTCCTGGAGATTGTAGCCCTCATGAAAGCAAGAATATGGAAGCGAGTTCCACAGGCAGGAAGTGGAAGAAAAGAAGCCGAAGGAGTAGAATTGACAGCTGCATTTGGTTGATCGTCACTGTGAATGGATGAAGGATGGGAATACAGGTGTGATGACAGTTGCAAAAGTAGAGAGAAAAGAAAAGATATACAGGATGATGTACAAAGAACTGAATTCAAGTGGTTAACAGATGGATATTGACATTGCATTTAAATTCCTGGAAATTGTAACCCTCAAGAAAGCAAGAGAGTTCCACAGGCGGAAAGTTCGAGAAAAGAAGCTAGTGGAGTAGAATTATCGTTTGCATTTGGTTGATCTAACTGTGAATGGGCGAGACCAAGTTGCTAGCCTGGTTGCACGAGTAAACTCCTGTGGCAGGGGCACCAGTGACTTAAGTTTATCAGAGCAGAAGCCATGAAAATATTTATAGAACAGACAGAGGGAAGCCACATCCCGTCGGTGAGAAAGCGGCTGGAGTCGAGCCGCTAAGTCGGTACCTATCACATTACTTATTCTCCTTTGGAGCCTGTCAAGAACACTGAGATGAACAGCAGGGGTGCCTGACTATATATGGCAGCAGTACTCCATGCACGGATGGATGGTTGATTTGTATATATGCAGGATGGATTCAGGCGGAAAAAAAACTTCCTGGCCCGACATAGTAACCCAACCTTCCTAATAGTGGATTTAGCTATTGACTTAATATAATAGTTCCACTTGAGATCGGAAGAGAGAGTAAGTCCGAGGAGGCGAAGTATATTGCTCTCAAGGAGACTCGCTTGGTCAAATGCTTATTGGAGGCAGGAGAGGTTGCTTGTGATGACAGACAGCAGCTTCGTCTTAGACGCATCATAAATGATTTGTTTTTGTGTTTTTTTAACTTCAAGATAGTCATATTTGTCGGTGGTATTAATTTCTTTTTAATAACTACAAAATTATTAGAATTTTTCGTCAATTTGATGACATTTTATTGATGGGTCAATTTTTTTTTTTTGCGTCATGTTTTGTTGTTGCGTTGGTTAGCAATATGGTTAGCAATATGGTTAGCAATATGGTTAGCAATATACACTTAACTCAGCTAATATAATTCTAAACTTATTTATAAAAGGAACTTTGTCTGTGTGTGTGTCCGTTACCTATAGACTCCGAAACGGCTGAACCGATTTTCTTGAAAATTTCCACAGTTGTACTATAAGCGTCTGCGAGTGTTCTTAGCTAGGTTTTGTGTCGAGGTACCCCCAATAAATATCTAAAATCGATAATCGAAAAAATCAGGTTATAGAAGGATTGGTCCGATTTTAATCAAATTTGATACAATCATAGACAAATACATAAGAAACGATATTCAGAATTTTCAACGTTGCAGTTCTTACAATAGTGCAGAAAATCGATAATATGTATATATATATATATATAAGGCAAGGTGTTTGTGTGTGTGTCAGTTTATCTGTATGTCCTTTATAAAAATCCACAATTTTCATCTGATTCTCAATAAACTTCACACAAATATTCTTTAGGCTGAGTCTATGCTTCAGGACCTCTAATCCTTGGTAGACTGGGGTAAAAAAAGGCTCGTAAATTTTAAAGCTTCCAAAACGAAGCTTCTATCTATTAACCATCACAGACAATCGCTCTTACCCACCATTAGCATGGATCAGGCTAGTCTCCCTGAAAGTAAAACACTGCGCCTCGACTGGTTAACTCTCACCTCAAGTGGAATGACTCTATAAATTCCATAGCTAAATCCGCTGCTAAGAAGGTCGGTTATCTGTGAGGATTTTCCCGGCTGAAACAACCCTGCACATATATAAATCTACCATCCGCCTGTGCATTGAATACTGCTGCCATATCTGGTCGGGTGATCCTGCTATCCACTTAGGTGTCCTCGACCAAATCCAGCGGAGAATTTGTAATGTGATCGATTCCGACTTAGCATCTAGGATGCAGTCGCTTTCTCACCGATGCAGTGTGGCTTGCCTGTGTCTCTTCTACAAATACTTTCACGGCTTCTGCTCCGATGAACTTAGCTCACTGGTGCCATCTATATATGAATTTTAATCTAGCCACAAGATTAGCAACTAGGTTCTACTCTTTTACGGTGAAACCAATAAATTGTAAACACTAATTCTACTTCATCAGCTTCTTTTCTCGCACTTTCCCGGCAGCTACAATCTCCAAGGATTTAAATGTAAAGTCAATAATCATCTCCTATCTCACTAACCTGCATCCTCTATCTCATGCTCCTTTCTCCGTCCACTCCACTCTCATCAGTATTCTCATCCTTCTCTTACCCACTTCCTGACACCCCATATAAACTGTCACTCTTTCTCATAACTTTCCTCCTATGTAAACCCCTGCAAAACAGTGGCAGTAAAATGCCTTTCTTGGGGCGATATGATTATAAAAAAAATTCTATACTGTTATAATGTAGATATAAAGTGGGGGATCAATTTTATATTACAATCAATATATAAATTGATCCCTCACTTTATGGCCACAGTCATCCTTCTCTTACCCACTTCCTCACATCCCCTATAAACTGTCACTCTTTCTCATAATCTTCCTCCTATGTAACCCCCTTCAAAACAGTGGCAGTAAAATGCCTTTCTTGGGGCGATATGATTACAAAAAAAAAAAAAATTCTATGCTATTATAATGTGGATATAAAGTGGGGGATCAATTTCATATTACAATCAATATATAAATTGATCCCTCATTTTATGGCCACTGTCATTGCCTGTTCCTTTTTGCATTTTCTAGTCAAGTTTGTGGTTTTTGTGCAGTTAGTCTCTGTATATTAGTTTAATGGCGATGTCTGTTATCGTTATAATTTTGTTTCCTTCAATTATCCAAGCAATGATTATTTTGATTTCGAATAATATAGTGAAATAACTTATGATTAATATTCGTTTTCTGTTCTAAGTTCGTTAGGAGCAATATGCATGTAAAGGATATAATCTGTGCTTTGTTAGATTACAATTGATATGTATGTCTTAGATGTGTAGCCAATCACTGTTGAGTTGAATAGACAAAGTTTACATTAGTGGTTATTTTTTTAAAGATAGTGCTTTGGAAGTCTTCATTATTTGAATCAATTAATTTATATAAAAATGGAATTCAATTGTGTTTAGCTTATATCTAAAATTAAAGACAGAGTTTTCCAAAAGGTGTTTTCAGATTTTTAAGTCCTTTTTAAATTAATATAGATATATCGTCAACGTAGCGTGTGTAAATTGTCGTTTTATGGTGCGTTTTCTCATTCACTTTTCTAGGGTTCACAGGAAAACATTTTCCCTAGTATTGAAGTGATAAGTAAATTAATGGAAAAGCTGTCGCGTTTATATCTCTATTTCGTAAATAGTCGTAAAAGAGAACTTGTCAGGTGAGAGTTAAGAATGGTTAGTTTTCTTTTTAGAGGTGGATGTTAGGTGTATTTATAGACGTTGTTAACTATAAATAATTTTTATATGACATCTATTGTTTCACTGACCAATATATTTTCGATTCCTAATGATTCTAATAGGCCATTGTTTAAATTATCTATCTATCTATCTATCTATCTATCTATCTATCTATCTATCTATCTATCTATCTATCTATCTATCTCAGCCTATTCATTATCTATCTATCTATCTATCTATCTATCTATCTATCTATCTATCTATCTATCTTCAAATAAAGCTCCGACAATTAGACATGTCGTATTTCAGCGAAAAAAATCTCGCTCTTTCAGCGAAAAAATTAATTTCATTTGAATTTTGTCGATGAAGAAGCGAGATTTTTCCCTACTGAAATGGCTATACGACATACGTAATTTATTTTTGGAGTTTTATTTTAAAATATACATATTTGCCTCTGTAATTAGATAATACTATTTACATAGGTCTCTTTTCCAGCATCAGTTTTAAAATTAATGAGATTAATATTAATAGGATCTGTTTTTAGATTTTATCTACCTGCCATTTTTGCTTTGGATTTATATATATATATATATATATATATATATATATATATATATATATATGATTTCAAACATACGCACAGTATTGGGGGCGCTAGAGGGTGTCGTCAGTGATGTCATCGCGAAGATCACTAGTGGGTTTCGGGTCTTTCAACATCATACCCACCTCACTGCGCCGACCCGACCAGAGATGATCAGCCTCCAGCCCACCCTCGATAAGCACTTTCAGACACTGGAAAATTACGTTTAGACCCGGTACAAAACCTTGCAAATGCTTCTGATTGGCGACAGTCAGAGCCACTTTCCATTTAGAGGCGAACCGTACATGAGCTCGTCCGAAACATTAATTTTAAAGACAGAATTTCGGGGAATTTTAGGTAACAATTTGGAATCCAGGCAGTCTCTCTTTTGATCCATAACCAATTAGCTGTTCTTTCTGCTGTTTTGGTTATGGACTTGAGTGCTTTCCTTTTTTTCACTACCACAATCCCAATATCTGTTAAGGCTTTGCATAAGGACCTTGCTGCAAATCCTCTAGTCCCCACTTCTATAGGAGTGCAGCTAGCCCTCCAGCCTATATATATATATATATATATAATTTAAAAAATGGATTTTAAATTATAATATATATATATCAAATTATAATATATATATTAAATTATATATATATATATATATATATATATATATATATATATATATATATATCATTGGAGTAGATAGACTAAACTATCGCCCGGTTCACACTCCACCCACGTCTATTGAACAGGTGTAGGGGCTCATCCCTTGTTCCCTGTTTAGGATGTGGTTTCCGGCTTTCTCTTTTCCAATCTTTTCACTCCTATGTAACCCCCTGCACATCAGTGGCGTTACCGCCTTGCTCGTGGTGATATATATATATATATATATATATATATATAGTGATGATCCACGTATACTGTCTTAATATGTATAGGAAAAACAACTAAAAAGTTGTAAGTTTAAAAATGTATTTTTCTGACAGTATTTATTTATTTCTATTATTATATTTGATATTTCAGACCGTCCTCGGCCTTTCATCAGAAACAAATGATTTTAAAATTTAAATTACGAGCGTTTTCGCGAGAGCGTTCGTCGAGACATTGTTTACATCACGTGACGCAGAAAGCGACAGATCTTTTTAATATTTTTTTTTAATATTTGTAAACGTGAACCTATCTTTAATAATACTTATAAATGTTGTTTTAAAGAAAATGTTTAAGGGTATCTAAAAATGTTTAACTATTGAATTATATATAAAGATTCAAAATACCTAAGTCCCTATTTAACCCTAGCCTGTATGTATTTAATTTTAAAATCCAGTATTTTTCTTTCTTTCTGCGTGAGTATGTAGAACTAAAATCAGAATCTATTAGTAAACATTTGCAGTTTTCTAATGTGTGTCCTGGTTGATTGATTTCTGCGTAATTAAGTATTGGTTGAGTGAATCAGTCAATCAATCAATCAATCAATCAATCAATCAATCAATATATATATATATATATATATATATATATTGTTAAATATAACACACAATGAATGTTTATTATGTTTAAGCATGAGCCGTTCTAAACCTCGTATTTTGGCTTTAATTTCAGTGAAAATAAAGACAAAAAAATTTCAACATTTGGATATTTTTTATTATGCTGGTTCTAAGCTTTCGACTCACATGAACCATCTTCAGAGTAGTTACAGGGACGATAACATAAAGACACCAACCATCAAAGATGATTTTATTTTGTGTTGACATAATACATTGCTATGCAACGATAACAGTCACCGAATAGCAGACGCAGTTCGTAAATTTGTAATGTGGTTGTATGACGTCACACCACGTGAGAGACCGAAATGTTAACAGAACCATATGACTAAATGTAATGCAATGTGTTGTGACCAGATTGAAATGGGATTTTATTGAGTCTGAGTTGCTTTGATATTACATACATGGCTGTGTTTTTCTAAGAAATGTTGTTTAATTGAACTATGATCAGAAAGATGGCAGGTATGTCGACGAGAGAGCGTTGTTGTAATAAAACCAATATATATAGTGGGTTTATTATTAGTATCAGAGATACAATTTCTGAACGGGCATGTAAACTGATACACTACATTGGTTTTCTGTAGAGGGTTTGGTTGTGTAGTTGTAGGGTTATTAGAGGCTATGTGGTCAGTTGTTTAAAAGTTTTGTAATATATGATGAGCTTAATTTGTTTATTATTATTAATTGGTTTAACATTTTTACGCATTATGTTTTTGGGTGTTGTTCCATCATGTTTGTAATTATTATGTACTAGCAGTATAGCCCGGCGTTGCTCGGGTGCAAGGAAAGCTTTAAAACTAATACATGGTTCTGGAGCTCAGACTCATTGGACGTTGTCACGAAAGACTCTTTGGACGTTGGCACGAAAGACTAAAAAGCAATAGTTGTTTCCAGTTAAATCGAAACCGTAGACTGAAAGAAAGATGAATGGATGTAAGTCAAATTTTGATTTCCTGGTATCGATATCAAATAAATCTTTTCGTCGTAAACTGAATTTTAAAGGCTAAATAAGTCCTCTGAGGAAATGGTATCATGGCTGAGACTAAGAACTACAATTATACATACTTTGAGTCAAACCCGAAGCAAAAACTAAAATAAAAGGGCTGAAAAAATTACAGACATACAGACAGATAAACAGACACACACACAAACATCTTCCCTTTTTAAATATATATTATCGATTTTCTGCACTATTGTAAGAACTGCAACCTTGAAACTTCTGAATATCGTTTCTTATGTCTTTGTCTATGAGTGTATCAAATTTGATTAAAATCGGACCATTCTTCTATAACCCGATTTTTTCGATTATCGATTTTCGATATTTATCAGGTGTACTTCGACACAAAACGTAGCTAAGAACACTCGCAGACGCTTATAGTACAACTGTGTAAATTTTCAAGAAAATCGGTTCAGCCGTTTCGGAGTCTATAGGTAACGGACACACATACACACAGACACACACACACATACTCACACACATACAGACAAATTTCCATTTGTAAATAAGTTTACATTTGGTTGAAATAGTATAAGTTAATAGTGTTGTATTTATTTTGACATATTATCACTATTGTTAGAGATATGATTAAGTTTACTGAGACACATTTTAATTTGTTGATCAATGACGGAGTTAAGAAATCCATTGTTAACAGGTGTTTGTTTTATGTTGTGTAAATCTTTATAAAAATGGCTTTGGAAGAATATATCATTTGTGTGTGTTGGATTAAGTTTTTTATAACAGCTAACTTATATCGTTGGAGGCATTCACTATTATAATTAAGAAAACATGAGTTTATTCTAGTTGGTTTCCTATATAGTGAAGTAGTAAATCTAAAGTAACATTTACTAGCCATTAACAGAACATTATACGTTTTCCAACATTTGCACGAATGTAGTGAAGGTAAATTCAGAATAATGCCTATCTACCATAATGTTTTATATATATATATATATATATATATATATATATATATATATAGTGATGATCATCCACGTATACTGTCTTAATATGTATAGGAAAGAATATTAATAAAAAGTTTTGAATTTAAAAATGTACTTTTTTTTAACAGTATTTGTTTATTTTTATTATATTTTATATTTCAGACCGTCCTCGGTCCTTCATCAGAAACAAGTGATTTTTAAATTTGAATTAGAAACGTATTTCACGATAGCGTCCGAGTATTTTTTGTTTACATCACGTGGTGTGTTTGTTCACAACATGCAGCACGTCCGTAGAGAAAGTTTGTTTGTTTTCGATAAAAATTTCTTGGAATATCTGAAAAAAAATTTTTACCTATTGAAATATTTGTAAAGATTCAACACACCTAAGTCCCTATTTAACCCTAGCTTGTGTGTATTTAATTTTAAAATCCAGTATTTTTCTTTCTTTCTGCGTGTGTATGTAGAACTAAAATTGGAGTCTAAACATTACTTTCTCTACGG